>JAYMGJ010000642.1:0-22778 GCA_037178675.1 Scleroderma bovista
ACGCCGCCTCTGCCAGTCGAGCGCAGCGTGAACTCAGAACTACGAGAACGGGAGCGCGAGTGGGTAATGTTGCCTACATCGTCACGCCCCGTGTGGTGCTATGCGTCCCTGATGTCAGTCTCCCCGATGCGGATGCGGAGGAGGATGACTCACCGTTCTGGCCCCAGCATGCTCCCTCATGACACGCGGGTCATGAATTGATTCCGCAATGACGTCTTTGCGCGCTAACGGATCGTGTGGGAATCTCCCGGGATCACCAGACGGATCGCGTATATTGTTGGCACCACCTCTTCCTACGACATCGGGGAAGAGCTACGGCAACAACGAGTGAGCGCGAGTAAAGAGATGGAGTGGCTAACGTAACTTACACTGTCGGGGTGCGGTACCACTGGATAGCCACTGGTCCAAATTCCAAATGTTGGGTACGCGGGATCGGGAGACACCATCGGGGCCGTGGGACGCCCACGGAATTGGGAGGAAGGCATCATACTGCCGACTCCAGCTCTTCCGGGGGGTTGCTGTAGAGCAGAACCATCAATGACCCCGTCCAAAAATCCTTTACCGCAAAGACTCACGAAAACGCTCCGTTGTCCTCGACCTAGGAAGCGGTTCTCGCTGTTAGGAGTATCTGCCATATTCCAAGATTTTGATCAGTAACCCGGACTAGTATTTGCGGTGGCAGCGATGGTCAAAGACGACGAAGCACGCGCAGTGAAGAAAGTGGTGCGATATGGACTCTGAGGACAAAAAGGGCTGAGAAACCATGGGCTCTTTTAAGTGTGATTCCAGAGTCAGTCGAGTGAAAGAGGGTACATACTCGGCAAATGAATGGACAAGATCCGTCATTGCAATTACCTGGGTCAGCCGTATCTGCGCCGAGGACACAAAGCCCGCGCTGGCCGTGCCCGCCATGGTCAACGTTGTGCATGTCCACGAGTAATCGGAGCGTCTGAACGACTATCTGGAACTGGAAATTAGTCATATCTTTTTCGTCGTCCGTGACTTTGAAGGATTCAGTCTCCAATAGTAATGATTTGGTCCCCGATTAGACACTGATCCAATTGGTATAGTGTTCTCATTGCATGATAAACTGCGAATATGGTGATTCTAATCTGCCTATCTTTTCTGGTGGTCGATAATCAATGAACCCGTAAGCTGTTGTCTGGTGACTGTTACTTTCTTACCACTGGCTGTGACGACGCTGAAGCTGGGCCAGAGCTGTCGTTGTCGTGGCTGCGCGGGTAGTTGTGGGTGTTGTCGACATCGCATGGCTGTGGTGGCCAGGTGGCATGATCACGGTGGGGGGCTGTCATCATCGTACTGATCGTGCTGTTGGTGTTGCTTGCTCCACAGGTGATTGTTGTCAACATTTGTCACCGCAGCACTGCCCACGCCCACAGTCATTGTCATCGATCACAACAGTGGAGGTGTTGGCCATTGTTTGCATTATGACGTCATGCCCTTGGCTACTGAGTTGTTGTGGCCGCCAACCGTCATTGAAGTGGAGGTGCCAGTGGCTAGTGATGTCATCGCTCGTGACCATTGAGGTGGGCATACAGACCTGAGCACCTGTCTTCAGCCTGTATCTCGTGGTTTCCTTTGTCTACTCTTTCCTTTACTCTTTGTTACTGTTAGTGCCGGCGAGGTCTTATTTGGCCTGAGCTTGTTTAGCGTAGTCGGCCGTATTTTTATTTCATTTCATTTCATCATATACAGAGTTGCAAACGACGCACAAGCTGCGAAGTGATGAATGTCAGAATGGGTTGAATCGGGTCGAGAATGCGAAACTCACCTATGTTGTAGTAATGGTGCAAAATCCTGCAAGCTGAGCCTGCCAATCAATGGAAAAAGGTCAGCATCGACAACGTAAGTTGATGTACTATAAGCACTGCGAAACGTGCCAATCAAGGTCCCAAGTCGACGGATCGTCTTCGGATGAGTGGAGGGCGCAGACAACACAACCGCGGCGTGCGTCGAGGGCGAGACAGCTGGCAACAGCGATGACAGCCGAAACGGAGGTGATGGTGGTGGCAGACAAAGCGCAACGGGGCAGTGGCTGCCAGAGATAGTAGACAGCAATATGCGTCAAAGCCATGCATTGTGGAAGAAGTGGCTTACCTGTTGTCCGAGCCACCCGCGAACCATCACTGGCCACTGTGCAGTGTGTCCATACAACATCATTACATGGTGACCGTGACGGCGACAGTTGTGGTTCTAATCCTCGTCAGGATATCAGGGCGTCTTCACATCGGCACTGATCTTTGTAGGATAAATGCCATAACAGTCACCTAAGTTTTTACTGACGGTCCTTATTCTGGTGCAATAGGAGCTGCCTTATCTCGCTCACAGCCACCAACTTGTCAATCAGAAGGGCCCAGGTGCTTTTCTG
The DNA here is from genome assembly GCA_037178675.1 of Scleroderma bovista. NCBI lineage: Eukaryota > Fungi > Basidiomycota > Agaricomycetes > Boletales > Sclerodermataceae > Scleroderma > Scleroderma bovista. The sequence goes on from JAYMGJ010000642.1 coordinate 2,390, forward strand.
CCTCACCTCCATGATCTCTCCCTGAGAGCCTCGGGCTTGTCCGACAGTGTATATACAGGATCGGACGAGCGACTGTAGTCTGACTGTCTCAGAGAGCCTGGACACTTACAAGCAGGTGGCTCGACCCCGTCTCGAAACTGTCTCGTGGTATGACGCGTCCAAGCAGGGCAGTTGCCCAGACTACCCCCCGAAGTATAGTCTGTGTGCGAAGAGAGGTATCCCGGGCGGTCAAATCTGTTTGTCGTGTCCGTCGGACGCCCCTCTCCTAAGATCGGGGCCGCGTACAGTACACACAGGGACAGGTAAAGGGGCGGGTTTGGGCGTGCGGTTTCGAGCCTGCGAAAACTCTCGTAAACCGCTACCCCGACCGCCGCCCTTCCGGGGCTGTTTAGGTGAACTACCATCTACCACATACGAGGGGAGTAGGCCGAAGGGTGTGAGCTGGCAGCGACCCGACGCAAGGATGGTCTGAAAAACTGGGCGAAGGCGGGTGGGGACAAGGAGGCTTCTTTGTCAGCGAAGCCCCACAGGCCAGCCGGGCGAGAATGTCCCTTTCGGGAGCACGCCAGCACCGATCCTCTCTTGCCATACCGCTGAGGGTATGGCACAGATGCCAATTTGCAGACTCATGAAGTGAAATATCAATAATCAAATAAGATGGTAGGAAATGACCAAAAAGGTAGGGTACAATAAGACCAGGTTAGTACGTCAACGAACAGAGATACATATACAGCTGAGGTGGGATAAAGGGGGATTCGAACAGATTTTTTTCCTATGTATTATAGCATGCGCAGTCCAAAATTTCCCGTGACATAGTTCGCTCCTGAGGGACCCCCCCCCTACTGTCCCACACCAGCCTGTCCATGCGGCGGGTGCGATCCCGGATGCGCCATCTTGTTCCACAGCGCGGCAACACCGTGCGGCTTCTCCTTGCTCGGGTCACGCGACCCAGGCGCGCGCGGCTGGGACGGGGAGCGGATATTGCCCGAGCCGCCGCGTCCGGAAGACTCGTATTCGCCGGTGTGGTGGTGGACGTGCTCGACGTCGGGGCCGTGGGCGTCTGTCAGATTCGCGACACCTCCTCGGCCGGTGGAGTGACTGTTCGGATATAAGAAAACGTTTTAGCAACACTGATACGTATGTAGCAAATCAAAATGGAAAACTGACATTCCCCCGACGTGTCCATGGCAATGCCTCTTGCGTTCTTCCTGATCAAGAACGACCTCCGTGCTGGGCCGGGTCTCGCCCGAGAGCATATTGCCAGCACCGCCTCTGCCCGTCGAGTGCAGCGTGACCACAGGACCACGAGAGCGAGAACGCGAACGGGTGATGTTGCCTACACCGCCACGTCCCGTGTGGTGCTGTGCGTCCCCCCGATGAGTCAGTCCGTCAGTGTCCCTGATCGGCAACTCACCACCTCTTCGGCCGCAGCATGTTCCCTGAGGATACGTTGCTCATAGGGCGATTCCGCAACGAGGTCTTCGTGAACGGACGGAACGGAGGGATCGTGTGGGAATCTCGCGGGATCCCGAGACGGAGAGCGCATATTGCCGGCACCGCCCCTTCCCACAGAGTAGACCTACAGCGAGCAGAACGAGTGAGCGCGAGTTGAAGAGAGTAGCTGATGTCAACATACCCTGTCTGGGTGTACAGCGGGCTCGCGTCCACGGGTTTGGGAGATGTCGTCGGGGCCGTCGAACGGACGAGGCTCACGGGATAGGGAGGCACGCCTGATATTGCCGGCTCCACCTCTTCCGGAGGATTGCTAGAGAGCAGAACGGATCAATGGCCAATCCTTTATCGCAAAAGATAACCCACAAAGACGTCCCGTCCTCGAGACAGGGAGCGGTTGTCGCTGTTAGGAGTATCTGCCATATGCGATGAGTAATAACCCTTGCGGTCGAAGATCAAAGACGACGAAGCAAGCAGCAGAGAGAAGAGTGGTGTGATATGGAAGTGAGGACAAAGAGCCAAGAAAGCCTGAGCCTCTTTAAAGGTGTGACGCCAGACAAGATCCGTCATCGCTGTCAGCTGTGTCTGCCCTGAGGACACAAAAATGGATAAGGGCCGGCTACAGAGCGTGCCCGCCAACTGCCATGGTCAACGTTGAGCACGTCCACGACATGGGAGTGCGAGTAAGCGTATAAGCTGGGACTATGTGTAAATAGGAGCTGTCTTATCGCTGACAGCTGGCTAGCCTCTACTAGCGAGAGCTTATCAGCGTTCAGGCTCAGCGCAAGCGCCCCAGGTGCCTATCCGCGTCACCTCCAAAAAGCTTGTTATCTCCCCCTGAGAGGGTATAAAGGATGGGACTAGTCTGATCCTGGACACTTACACGCAGGTGGCGACTCTGTCTCGAAACTGGCCCGTGGGACGTGGCCGTCCTCTACTACGACGCGTCCAAGTCTCGCCGCGATCGCAGACACCTGCTGCGAGAACGATCGGCTGCGACTGGGGCTGCGACTGCCATTATCGATCGAGTTGAACGCCATCAGGGGACTGTAGTAATTCTTCGCGTTTTTGGGAGCGGGACAGTAAGTGAGCGCAGGGAGACGAAGGACTGACGGGGACAGAGACACGGTTTTATGTTCACGCATAGCGGTCTTAAACAAACGGGGTGGGGGTGTCCAAATCCCAAAGGTAATAGGCTAATTTTACTTTGGGAGTTTGGAACGTGCCCATTTTCGCAAAAATGGTCCGCTCGTGCGTGATGCAGCTTTGCAAATTCCATCCTCGCACGGCGGCCCCTCCCTGCAGAAGAACGTCCTGTTCTCTACTACTAGGACGACGCTTCTTACGCGCTGGCAGGGGAACTGCATCCGTGCTCGCAAAAGGGGGTGGACTCGAGCTGAGATCCGTTCTGCAAAGATGATCCGAGACGACCACTCGATCCGAGACAATCCCCATGCAATGGTGAGACCACACAACATTGAATCCAAATGACACAACCGTCACACGAGATTGTGAGACCACACAACACCTCGCAGTTGTTCTCCTAGGTCACTAGAACTAAAGGGGGTATGCTATACCGTCTGGCGTTCAAGAAGCTTCAAATGATCTATCCCACACGCACCCTTCTGCCACTCCTTCACCAGCCGATACTTCCGGTCCCGTCTACACCCACTCACGTCACAGATGGCCTTCATCGCTACAGGCGCGTTCACCTGACCACCCACCTGGGCCTGGATGTTTGGCGGAAGGGCACACACAGGAACAGAAAACATCAGTCTCATCCTCATCTCCCCTGGTTCAGTCACCATCCCCTCGACAGGTGGCCTGGTGGTCGAGATCCACCTGTACATAGTAGGTGTGATTTCGACAGCCTCTTGCACATCCCCGTCTAATGGCGGCGGTGACCCGTCACGTGTTGACGCGACCACGGCAGGCGTGACTGAGACTGGCGTCCGATCGTCCGCAGTTGACAGAACGTTACGTTTATTCTTTGACTTGGACTGCTTCTTCAACAGGCGGTTGATGGTTTCCATCTACTCGTATGTCCGTGTATGCGTGCGAGCCAAATCATGATGGGGGTTGGCAAGCTAGACTATCCGGAGAATGGGGAAAAAAGGACCGACCTTTTCGTCTTCGAGTTTCTTTTCAGAAAGGTTCCTTCGCTTGCGAGCGGTCTCTTCTCGCCGGAGTGCAATTTCCTCTTCCGTTAGCTGTTTCTTCTTTCTCGACGACTCTGCTGTGTAGCGCGTTAGAAAACGAGTAGCTGTTTAAAACGGGACCTGTCTGCCATACACAATGAAACGTGAGATGAGTCAACTACGCTGGCCAACACAGCTTGGCGAGAGGTCATTGGCCGCGTAGATCCCCCAACCACCTCATCATCGTCCTCTGATTCAACATAGTCATCTGAAAACCCATACTCAGCAAACGGATATCAAGACAATTACCACCGTACCCTTGGATATACCGCGGCGAAAGGGTGGTTGGCTCTGTCCTTCCCCACTCGGAGTCGACGCAGCCCTGCTCGATGGTTCGTTCGGACTGAGTATCTGGGGTAGCTTTAGTTTGATCTTGAGACGCGGTCGTGACGGGGACGGCGGCGGGGTGAGTTCTTCCGATTCCACGTCTAGAGGGTCCTGTGGGGGGCAAAAGTTGGCGCGGTCAGCGTGGCGGGAGAGGGACAGAAAACGAACCTCGTCGCCTTCGTCAGGCTCGACATCATTATCGTCATCTCGCTCCTCCTCATCCGCCTTGGTATCGACAGCCATGTCAACGTCCGACTCATACGCCATGTCTATGATAATATGATGGGTGTCGATGTGGTAGAGTCAGCCGCGAGTCGTCAGGGCCTGGTAGCTGTGAGAGACGAGAGACGCACCGCTCGCATTTTCATCCGTCAGTCCGCCAAGTTCTTCCTCGGACATTATTCTTTTTTTCGACTCCAACTTCAGGCGCAGTCGGGCCCCCGCTTTTCAAACTCCGCCCATCCACTTCTTCACTCTCACTCACCGTCCTCGTCCTCGTCGTCGATGCCAGCTGCCAAGTACCAGCGCCTCCCCACATCCCCACGCGATGCGGACGACGCGGACGCAGCGTCTACGCGTGCTCGACCCATCGATCCCCGCTTCGACAGACCCCCACCCGCCGCCTGGAAACGCATCGCGCTCATTCTATTCATCATCTTCCTTTTCTGGCTCTCGTACGCCATCAGACCGTCTAAACAGAACGCAACACCGGAGGTTATTTATGCTTCTCGGTGCGTCTGAATACCATGCGTTTTTTTTTTCCCCCCGCGGGATTATCCACTCGTGTGTGGGGGTGTAGGTATTCAAAGGAGTTCAAGTATCGGCCGGCTGCGAGTCCTGTTATCACTGAGCGGCTTAAGGACGGGAGGGTGAGGCTGAGAGGGGCGTATCCTTCGACGTGATCCCCCGCTGCGGGAACATTCTGGTTCGTTGCGTTTTTTGGATTTTGGGTTGGGCACGATGCTCAGTTACTTGGTACATGGTAAGATACCTCTCCTTTATGCATTCGTTGTGGATCGAGTCGTCGCTCATACGTGTCAGAAATGGTGGGGATAGGGTCTCTCTTATGAACTCCCCCAAATCTCGTCATCATCATCGACCGCGTCTGATATATTATATATATTTTTCATCCTTACATTCATTCATTCATGTTCACATTCACAAAGCACTGTTCTCTAATAATCATCCAGCGGAGTCCCGCCGCCGCCATCGGTACTTTGGCCCGTTGCGTCATGCGTACCATGAGGCACTTTGGCGCCTCGTTCCGTCGACCCGCGGTGGTTCCTGCCAGCATGCGCTGTGCGTTCACAGCTGTGATTCGTCGAGTCGGGGCTAACGCGAACGAGCGACTCACTGCATTTGGGGTTTCGGAGTGATCTCCCGGATAACTATAAGCGGCAAGCTCGAGTGGTTTGAAATTCGGGGTGCGCCACTCCACTCAGTACAATACTCTTTTACCACCATTCACCCTGCACATTCACGACATGAATTACTGTACCCTATGCTGCTCATAATATCCATATAGTATCGTCGGAGCACTCTACTCTGTCAATCAACGCATATAGCAAAGGACTAACCTCGGAATGGAAAGAAGCTCCACTGGACGGCAACGGACAATCCCACGGCATGAGTCGGAAGGACACCTGATGATAGTTTTGGTCTTCACAGCTTGGCACTGGCACTGGTAGATATTCCTATCAAGGATGCTGTAAGGGATGGCGAAATCATTGAACAAGCTTCAAGTTCTCGAATTCAGCGATTTCTGGACAAGCAATGTGTCTCTGATGAGCTGCTATGGGAAGAGCTGCGATTGCACACAGTGAGAATGTATATACGGCGCGCCGTACTGTGTGCTCGCAGTAAGCTAGAAGTGATGAACCTGTGGATCAGACCCAGTCGTGTGGACGTGCATGTGACGCTCCTGGATATGCATTGGGGGTTTCAGGCGGTTCAGTAAGTGACTTGGCGTGTGCGGTAGAAGCACCTTCTTGCTTGGACATCAATTGTGTCAAGTTCTGTGGACTCAGTTGATGAACGAGTGACTATCTTCCTCTGCCAGGGGTCTGGATTGGAATGGAAATAGATTGGCTGACTACATACGCGCTCAGGTACAAACAGATGTCATAAATACCTCGTCAGCCCGCAGAGTGAGAGAGAGAGAAATGGCTACATACATAAGCAAACTCGGGAAGCGACGGTGGTGACAACAGCACAACAAGCACAGCAGCATCGACTGAGAGTGAGTCGAGGAAGCACAGCGGCTAAGAAATTCAGCACGCGTGTCAAGACCAGCGATTGCAAAATGAAAACTTGTCGTATGGGCCACCCATACATCCTTCAGAGCGTCCATACTGGGTCGTTGGACGTAGGCGGCGATGCGAAAGGATCAGATTTGTACCTGCAAATGTCAGCACAGCTCGAGAACGCGGCGAAACGGCTTGCCTGGGATATGTGCGTGCCACGCAGTGAGCCGGAAACCATTCAAATAGTCCCATAGACCCAAGCGTTGACAGGGAAGAATTAAAATTGCACCTAGAAATGTCAGTCGAGCGCTGGAGATCAAGAACGCTTTGGTCGATGCGGAGCTTTCAAAAGGAATGGAAAATCTTTCTGTCGACTGCTGAAGAGTCGCGCACCATCTCTATATCTGGGTCCGTTTTTGTTACAGATGCGGCAGTGTCATAGGGCAACCGTCTACACGTAGTTTACCATCATGTGAATGTATACATGATCTATTATGATGCTTTACATACTTTGATGCAACCACCGTTAGAAGGAATAGTATGACTTACCTTCGGGAGAGAGTATCGTCGTGCAACCTAGTAGATGAACCCGTTGGTCGCCCGTTCCAAGGCACGCTGCACATAAGCACTAGTACGCACTGTCATATTTTCTTACCTGTTGAGTGCAGGATCGAGCGATGTATGCCAGCCAAGGGGGCCATGCAGTAAGGTTGGATGTGAAAGTATTCGGGATTCCGCTACAGCAGCTGTATAACAACATTGTCGTTGTTATTGTCGTCACTATACAGGTGGAGTGGAGGTTCTGACCATGTGCGCCGGTTGTGCCGTGTTAGTACGATGTTGTGCTGTGCTTCCTGCATCGTCCGTAACTGTGACTTTGAAATGATTTTCTCCCTACGCAGCCTTTTCTCTGGGAAGGAAGGTGTCTGTTGCCCTGGCAGCTGTGCCCGTACGTGTGTTGTGCTGTGCTTTCTGCATCAATTGGCATGACTTCGAGCCCAGGCGCCCGGCATTCAGCATGGCTTGTTTCCAAATCTGTTTTAACTCGCACAGCAAAGGCGAAAGTTTAAACCTTGTGGAAGACTGCCACTGGGGGGTACATATAAGTCACATTATGCCTTAGTGCCAACTTCTCCCACTTTCTTGCCTCACAGCTCGTCGACATGACACAAACTAATCAAATGGCCAATACACTGACAAGTAATCAGCTCGCTTTATGAAATTCTCGTCCTGTTAAATTTGATCTCTACAGTGGTACCTCCTGCCCTGATACTGTATGATTGTGGTCAGGATATGTGCTACTCACTTGATGTTTCTGAAACTGATCATGTTGATCAGCAATTACATTTGCCAAGGAGGTAAAGAACCTCTATTTGGTGTCAAATCTGATCAATTGTCCCAATGTCTTCTGGAAAGGTTGAGTATATTTGGGTACCCCAACTCCCTTGCTTGGACCGGGCAGCATTTGACGTCCGAGATTGTACAGAAAAAACCCATGTCAGCAGCCACCCTGATATATCTCGTGGTAAGCCTTATGTAAATACATATACCATGGGCCTGACTTTGTTTCTTGAATTACATAAATGGTCTCAGTTGCGATACTTTGGTATCATAGCCATCCTGTGCGTCCTTCACTGGGTCCGTTTCAATAGTGCTTGAGCCAAAGGCCATTGATAGGCTTTGTACTGGAGGTAGGTCATTGTAATTGTTCAAGGTTGACATAACACTCATGGAGGCCAGTACTCCTTTCGATTTGGAATAACTCGATCGAGGCAAGCACTAAGTTCATATAATTCACAGCTGATAATTGACTATCTTGATAGTTGTGAGTTCCTCATCATCTAGCCTTAGGATATAGTCAACTTATACTATCACCAGCTCTGATGGCAGCTGTAAGCAAGAACTTTAGATGAGTGTTTTCATCATTCAATCAAATCTGCATAGACAACCATACATTCCTTATCTTCGAAGGCTGGGTTGTCCTAGTGCAATATATACTTGTGCAAAGTAGGTGTTCTTCATAACTATTTAATGCTGCAGTCTCACACTTTCAGTCGTTCTCCAAATGCGGCTTTATGCTCTTTACAACCGTTCAAAGAGAGTAATGTTCGTTATGGTGTTAGGTTTCATCATAGAAAATGCTGTCATGTTTGTAACAGGCATTTTCAGAGGTCAGTCATTGATTTCCAGTGATCATCTTAGTGGAAACTACTAATTACTACCTTGGATGTCTCGAGCCACTGGCAATTTACTCACACAACATATCGATTTATATATCATTTTTTCTGTAGGCTTCACTTACGAGCTTCTATTACTTTCCCTTGCTCTATGGGCTGCCCTTCAGTGCTATAGATGTTCCTCGCCAGCAACTCGGAATGGAGCTCGACGCCTTAGAGTTGTTCTTATAGAAGGAAATGTGATATACTTCCTTGTGTGAGTACTACCACTGGACAATGGAAGTTAACTGACACCACCAGAATGTTGCTTTATCTGCTTGTTTGCATTCCGCTATCGCTTGCTAAACTTGTAGGTTTCCTTCTTTATTTCAGGACAACCGAAACCTGACAGTTTTAGTCTATTGAGTCCATCTTTGTCTCATCAAATTTCTTGTGTTGCCTGGCTTGCATTACTGGCTGTCAGCTCATCTTGAATACCCGAAGTGCGACTTCGCAGTCGTCGCTAGTTACCAGTACCAATGCCTCACATGATTCAAGAGGGCGAATTCATTCCCTCATAGTCTTCCATGATCCTATTACCCACAATTCTACCAATGATGATACAGTATCAGAATAGTATTATCATACACATGTCCAATAGTTCGTCGGCGATCAAAGTATCATATTGTTCCCATGGTATGTGTATTTCCCCCCCCCCAAAGGTAAACAAGGCCGAACTTGGCCTTTGTGATTCTTGGGGGGACTAGTTGAATACAATGTAGTTTAGTCGTGCAGTTTCAAGTGCTGGAAAGCCTTGAAACGTTTCCTTTGCCTTGTTATGTACATGCCACGATGCATTTCACAAGCGTAGTGTGGTTTACCTGTGGTCATAGCTCTGTCTGAGTTTCACTATAGAACCTCGAGTCGGTCCCGGACGAGTGCAAGTCCAGATCAGCGCGACAACACGGATGAGAGGGTCTACACTCCAACACCTGAGCAAGGGAATACATGTGTTGCATGCGTCGGAGACAGACTCAAGACGTTCACTGACCATATGCCTGAGCTAACTCAGTTTGTTTGGAAAATAGTCCGGAAACGGCAGCAGGGATGAACAGTTGTCAAGATTGCCCCATATTCAACAGAAGGAGCAGAGAGAAGGTGGCTTTTGTACGTGGCCACTCGGATCATAACAGCAAGTTGATACTAATAATAGAGCCTTGACGAGTCCGATGGTTCTGCAGGGCTACCGTGGCACCCAGTACTGCACACGAGCGTTACATTGAGCAACGTGTTGTTCAGATGGCAAGGGCTTTCAATGTCATCCTTAAATTACAAAATGCTTAGACCACCATTACTCGGTGAAGCACATTGAAGCGACCAGACCAAATTTCACCCTGAAAGCGCAGAAATCGGTATTAATTAAGCATATTTTGTGAATGTCACCGGGTGGCAACTACTATCAGCGCAGCATTACAGATGCTGAATTATATCATGCAGCACAGACTACTCGGACAAGGTGAGGCGGTACAAAGATATTTCTTTCGGGATCTTGGCTGGAAGCCGCATACAGAGCAGTGCATTCTCGATGTGTGTGTTTGGATCTGATGTCCATCATGCAACTGGCGGTTCTAGAAGACTCTAACAGGCGCTCGCTTCAATCCGATCCTCATTAAATATGTGCCTTCTTGACTTCCTCGCGCCGCCGATCGCGCTCGAGCATGTCCTGCAAGGTCCGAGCTACCCTCGTTTTGCTTTTCTTGGAGTCGTGGGAGGGTGGTTGCCCCGACGACTGATGAACCAGTGAGAGTGCAGGTGTTGGCTGGGAGATGGATGGGGTGTCTTGTTTCGAAAGGTGATGGGATTCTGCTGGCCCCGACGTATCTGTCTTTGGGGGCTCTGGATCACTTATCAGAGAAGGCCGAGATGGAGACGTTGCCCCAAAGGAAAGTGGAGTGCCAACAATAAATCCGCACACATGACACGTTCTACGGCAGACTCTCTGTAAGTGGGGTGGAGATTTTGACCGCTTGTTCTTTCTCTTCTGTCTAACGAGGCGTGTTGAGCCCCGGCGTCGAATGCATACGCCCCACATTGTTCGCAGTGCGAACAGTTCAGAATATCTGCAGTTTCAGGGTGAAGGCCATCAACGCACGTTGGTAGGAGGGATGGCAGGGATGGGCGTCACTGCACATTGGTGGTGGAGGTCGTGGGGGTGGCTGTCATCGTCGTGCTGCTTGCTGCATGATGATGTAGTGCTTCGGTGGTACTGGTGGTGGTGGTGGGGCGTCGTTACGGCGTCGTTGTCTGATAATGTCAGACGTTTCACGGAAGCACCGATGGCAGGTGGTAGTGATAGTAGGGTTCGTTGTGGTCTTACAATTTATCGTCGTGCTGTGGTGGTAGTGGCTGTCGTCGTTGGAGTGCTGGTGGTGGTTGGGCCTGTTGTGGGTAGTGATGGTTGTTGTGTCGTCTTTACCTGGTGCTGGTCATTGTTGCATCGGGGTACTGGGCATGATTATGGTCTTCTTCATTGAAGTGCTGGTGCTGGCCGTGATCGTTGTCGTCGTCGTCGTAAATTTTGCGGTGGTTGTGGTTGTAGTTGGGCATGTTGTGTCAGTGGTGGTGATCTTGTCGTTATCACAGTTGTTGTTGTGGTTGTTGTCGCGCGAGTCCTGGTGCTGGTGTAACTGGCTATAATCATGGATTGGACACGAGCCACACAACTGGCTGATTTGGGCGAGTATGTCATACCGGTCAAACCAAGGGCACAGACCTGCCGGGTGAAAGGGGATGGCAAAGTGTCAAGCGGCGTCAGTTTGCGATGACCGCAGCATACGCATTCAGACTACCGCTCACAAGGACAGATAATACCTTGCGTGGTCGTCGACATTACAACACCCCTGATACGCCTTTTGCGTGACTTCGACGAAAAGCTGTTCCAGGCCTCCCACAGCACAGAGCTCATCGCAGAAGATGATAGACTGGAAGATTTGAATACGAAGATGAAAAAAACAGTGGAATGATGAGACGGCACGCGGCAGGAATGAGACAGGATTTGGCAGCGGAGGGAACACTAGAGTGTGATCCGGAAACATTGGGCGGATGCGAGTCGCGTTTATATTTACCAGATTCTCACTGCTACAAGGATTGATTGGTCGTGGCATAAAATCGCAATTCGACGAGCGAGGAAGACACTGCTGGAGGCGACTAACAGGGATGATCATGCCTAAGGCCAAACCGAGGGGAAGAGTCCCTGAAAAGATTACGTCATCCAAAAGCTCTTTCTTAGCGACGATGGTAGACTCAGCGACGATACGGGATCCGGGTGTGTTCGACAGTATACCAGTGATGTCAATCAAACCGGCTCTTTCAAATGCACTACTACTGAATTCCCTACAGTGACATAACGGATGCAAACGGTACACGAGATCAAAAGACTGCTCTGGCTCTCGAGATAAGGAAAGCGTGTATGGAAGTGGGGGCATTTTACAGTGAGCAGACCCCGCGTTTCAAACCCACTCGCATCCACTGTATACACGCCTTCAGTAACCGGACATGGGATACATCACGAGACTATCGACGGCTTGTTTTCAGCGATGAAGGCCTACTTTTCGCTTCCACTCGAGATCAAGATGAAGGTAGCATTTCCACTCAGTTAAATTTTGTCCTATTTTTGATAGATGAAAGCTTTATCACAAGAAAGTTGGGAATTTTCAAGGGTATGCCCCCCTGCTGGACTCTAACATCGATCCCTCCAACAGAGGCGATCTCCTGGAGGGTTTCGGGGCTGGATGGAGAGAACTCGTTCCCGAGGAGAACGACGAGACGAGCGAAAATCAGGTCCGCCCCAAGGCAGGTACTATTGTATGGCCCTTGGAACCTGCCGGATTCCATGAAGCCTACCTGAACTACTAGTGCGTCATGGGATAGGTAAACATCATCGGGTCTATACCTTACCATTTTTCGAACAAGTCATGCAGCTCTAGCTGTCGGGAAGGTGTTATACCGCCTCTTTGCACTCGCCCTGGATCTCCCTGAAACCTACTTTGACGACAAGGCATGGATGGTTTTTCCTACCCGTTCTTCGACAAACATGGTCATCTTTGATCATTTTTAGACGAAGGAATCAGCGCATGATATGCGGACCATCCATTATCCGCCTCAGACAGGTCCTGTAGATGATCGCATCGTTGGACTTGGCGCTCACACAGAGTAATTCATTCTCTTAGAGAATTTATGATTAATTCACTCACGTTTCACAGCTTCAAAGTCAGAACCTTTATTGTAGCCCACGTATGACTAATTCGCATCTTTGCTAGTGTTTCACCATCTTATGGCAAGAACCCGACATCCAAGCTCTTCAGGTCCTCAACTCTGAGAGACGATGGATCAACGTAACCCCGATACCTGGAACGTTGGTTGTCAAGTGAGTTACGTTGACCGGTGCGGGTATGAAATCGCCCTAGCTGATCTGCTATAGCATCGCCGACCAACTTGGGCGATGGACAAGTAGGACCACATCCATGGCTCTCCTTCCTGTCCCATCTCATTCGTTGCAGACGATGTGTTTAGGTCGCCAGTACACAGAGCAGTCAATAGGACTGGTATGGACCGGTATTCCATCGTAGTGTTCTTCGGCACGAACCCTGATGTGCAGGTCGAGGTACGTGACCTGGGTTTCCCTCATTCCATAAATCAAAATCACGCACGTATCATCCGTGTGGCTGTCATCTAGTCGATACCGAGTTGCATATCCCTAGACCAGCCACCCAAGTACGAGCCCATCTCTGCGGGTGACTATGAGCGGAAACGTATCGAAGCCATGTTTCGTCAGGGTGCTCCGTGATACCTATCTCATTCTAGACTATGTACAGGAACTGTACACTTTGACCATATGCCTAGTCTTTCTTCCAGATTCATGTTCTTTGATCTGAACCGCCGTATAGCCTCTGAAACAGTACCTACAGGCTTTTTACGGCGGCGCTAAGCAAGGAGCACGAGTGAATAACTCTACAAGAAATCCTGGACACAGTCCTTCTGCTGGTGGTTTGGTAAAAAATTCTGTCCATTCCAGCTGGGCGATACCACATGTGCTATGGAGTGAACACCGTGAAACTGTCGGGTTTGAGCTGCAAGGTTTGATTTACTTAAAGCTTCGTTCCCGAGGACCTGCCTGAAGGACGTAGCACAATATGAAGGGAGGGAAAGAAACCAGGGGAAGTCAGTTACTTGTACTCTCCATAGAACCATGCCACTGCTGGGATGTAAGTTCTGCAGTTTGCCCCAACCATTTATACAAATTTGTACCTAAGTTATTTGATAGCATAGTCAGTGAAATCCCTCGCATAGTCACTCCAGAACTAAGTCAGTTTTGTCCCCAGCTTATCATGGCTCAAACACAGAAACTTTTCAAATGGTTGCAGCGCAAGACTTTAGATGCTAGTAGAACAGAGATCAATTCATTGTCAACAGAAGACAGCATACAACAGTGCCAGTACCTGGAACAAAGGAGTACAGTGTTAGGAAAAGGGGAAACTCTTCAAAGGAGTCAATGGATACAAGTGACAAAGATATTACATAACTACGTTGTTGGAGAACAGACCGTCGTATCGCAGATTACATATACGTACTTTCCTTTTTCGGACACCGTACCAATAGCTACGCCGCACGCACCACTCTCCTTTCCTCCAGTCTCGTATACACTCGACTGGAGGTAAGCCATACATACACATTCCTTACTCTCAGCTTACTTACTCTACCTAGGACTTACAGTCACTCTTATAGGTAGATTCCCTCCAGTCTCGTATACACTCGACTGGAGGACTTACAGTCACTCTTATAGATCACGTTGTCCGTCTAACAGGTTATGAGCCCCGCCTAGCGCGGTAAAAATCCAACGGACGACGAACCAAGCAGCCAAACAGATCCACGAGACCTCACTGCGCAGACCCCATCTGTCCGAACCCTGACATTGAGCCACATCCGACCCTCCCCGGCAGAACCGGATGCCACCCGTAGCACAGATGTCCCGAGAAGGTTCTCGCGGACGCACAGGCCAACCAGCAGAGCCCACGGGAGCACTGGGGCCTACTACCCTCGCACCAGGACCTGAGAACGCAGGGAAAAATGTTCCCGAACAACCCAGGACCCAGCACCTCGCAATGCCCTATAACAACCCACGATCACGACCTACTACGCCGATCCTAGGCGATATCATAGAGGAAAATACATCGGATGAAGACGAGACCCACTTCACGCTCAAGAAGTCAATCGATCCGTCAAAATACACCCATTTATTCCGTCTCAAGCCGAAACTCATGGCCACGAATTATTCAACGTGGACGAGTGTAATTATAAGGGCGCTACACACAGTAGGACTACACATGTACCTCAGCCCCGACTTCCATGCCCCTGCATCGCTCACATACGACACAAGGCACCACCGCGTGCGCTGGAGCAAGGCGAATCACTTCGTCTGCTCTGTCCTTACAGCATGCATGTCTGAGGAGGTCCAAAACCAGCTCGGACACCTACCTACCGCATCGGAAATATGGGCGGAAGCCCAACGTCTCTATGCAAACACCACCGCAACGGACTGGACACTCACTATCACATCGATGGTGACAACCCATCACACAGATGGCGAAGACATAGCCACCCACATCGCAAAGATGAAAACCTACCACCGCGACCTAATACTCATGCAGCGTGACATCAATGACGAATTATTTGCATGCTTTCTCCGAATCTCCATGCCCACCACCTGGAATTATGTATTCGCAGCATTACCTGATCATTACTCATCTGCTGAAGTCGAACGGCGCATCCGAGACGAGTATGGAGTTCGCACGAGCCAATCTACCAATACCTCAACCGCTTTCCAGGCGTCGTACCCAAACAAAACTAAGGACGGACGCAGCCGTACCCCTGTCCCTGGTCAACCCTACTGTACAAACTGCAGAGTCTCGGGCCATCGCACCGAGGAATGCTACTCCAAGGGGGGACCTATGCATGGAAAACGGAGAGATAAGAAGGTAAATAAAGAGGACAAGGGGGATACGAAGCAGGAGGACAAGTCGAAGAAAGGAAAAGGGAAAGACAGGTCAAAAACAAAAACCAGCAAAAAGGCCAACCAGGCTGTTGCTGATGAAGAAGAAGACGACGAAGACAATCGTCGATCGGATTCGGACCTTTCTGCCTACCTTACAGGCACCTCACCCCGATCCCGATTTGGCTGGATACTCGATGGTGGCTCAACCAACCATATCTGCACGGAACGCTCGGCATTCACCACCTTTGCTCCGACTCATGACAGCATAAAAGGGATAGTCAAAAACGGTCCAGAACTCGAAGTTCTCGGAACTGGAACTGTCCTTATATCTGTCTCAGTCAAGGGCAGACCAGATCGTACTATTAAACTACTCAATGTTAGCTACTGCCCCAACGCTCGTGACAACCTCATGTCGGAGAGCCGAATGGATCGGAAGGGAATGGAAATCACCAAACAAAATGGCCGGATTACCATTAAAAAGCCAAATGGCGAAACCATTATGGAAGGACGACTACGAGGGAACCTATATGAAATCAATAGTATTATAGCCCCTCCCTCATCTTGGCATGATGCTGCCTTCACAGCTCGCTCGGCCCCCAATCTTGACCTCTGGCATGCCCGATTCGGACACATTAGCCTAAAGAGCCTTCGATACCTCAACCGCCATGACCTCGTTACAGGCATGGACCTTCGCGGAACAGGTGAACTCACACCCTGCAATGGCTGTGCAAAGGGGAAACACCACCAGGCACCCTTCCCCCAATTCGCCACCAATCAAGCTTCCGAAACAATAGAACAGATTCACATGGACCTTCAAGGGCCCCTGGATAAATCCATATTAGGATACACCTACACTCTTGGCATGATTGATGACCACAGCCGAAAGGGGTGGAAGGAGTTCCTACGACATAAGGATGAGGCACCCGACCTAATCAAGGCACTAGTACAACGACTCGAAACCTACACAGGCAAATGAGTCAAGATCGTTCGATCAGACCGCGGCGGGGAGTTTATTAATGCCAATCTAGGGGCATATTTCAAACAAAAAGGTATCTCACACGAATATACCGCTCCCCATACCCCTCAACAGAATGGTGTAGCTGAACGCTTCAACCAAACTACCCACGAAAGTGCACTTGCTATGCTCGAAGATGCCGAAATGGCCAAGGGATTCTGGCCTGAAGCTCACGAGTATGCCAACTACGTCTGAAACTGGAGCCCTACTAAAGCTCTAACTAGAACGACCCCGAACGAAGCCTTTTATGGCAAAAAGCCCAGCGTAGCCACCCTCTGTATTTTCGGCTCTCGCTGTCATGTTCGAGTCCCACCTGAACAACGTCGGAAACTTGATGCCCACTCTATAGATGGGATCTTATGCGGATTCGAACGTGCATCCAAAGCCTACAAGGTCTGGATACCATCAAAACATAAATTTGTCGCATCTCGGGATGTAATTGTCTACGAGAAAGTGTTTAGTCAGTGCGACGACGACCCAATCCCTCACAACACTCCGAGCAAGGGGGTGTCCCAACCTACCCCCAGTACTACTCTGATTGAGGGGGTGACAGAGGGTAATACCAATCAGACCACTACTAATCAACTACATGTCCCAGAATGTGGAAAGGATTCCACTCCCCCACCTTCAAAACCCGACTCACTGGCAGCTCAACCTGCCTCCCCCATACCTAAGCCAGAAGCACCTTCAGCTGTTATACCCGATCTGGCACCAAGTGCACCCCGCCGATCGGAACGCGTCACTCGACCCTCCTGGAAAAAGGAAGCTGTCGAGAAGCAAAAGGCTAAAGAAGCTGAGGTAAAGGCAGAGCGAAAGACTCGGCGAGAAACTCGCAACCAGTCTAAACTATCTCAGGAACCCGAGACCATGCCACTCGAGCCAACGACCATGGGCAACATCGCTCAGACTGCATACCTTGCAGCCCATGGTCATGAAATTCCTCGGAACTTCCGAGAGGCCATGTCAGGCCTGGACTCGGATCAGTGGTGGAAAGCAATGCACGAAGAAATTGAGATGTTACAGAAACGTGGTACATGGAAACTCATCGAGAAACCTAAAGATCGCAAGGTAATCGGATCACGCTGGACCTACACCATCAAGTATGGTCCGAGCGGTGAAATACTCCGCTACAAGGCACAACTTGTCGCCCAGGGTTATTCACAGATTCCCGGTGTCGATTACAGTGACACCTTCTCGCCCACAGTCCGCCTCGACTCGCTCCGTATCATCCTACATTTTGCTGCCTCCCACGGCTGGTATCGAGGACAAGACGATGTTACTGGCGCGTTCCTACACAGCCCGATCGATCACGAAATCTTCATGAAGCAACCCGAAGGTTTTGGCGACAGCACGGACAAAGTAGCTAACCTGCTACTCAGTCTCTATGGTATAAAACAAGGCTCACACCTCTGGAACAAGTACATGCACCAGAAACTTATCAGCCGCAACTTTGTCCGCCTCCCATCCGACTATGCTGTCTACACCCGCCACACAGCCACAGGCATGTCTGTCACAGCCATCCACGTTGACAACACGCTCACCATTGCCAACTCGAGAGCAATGCTCGCCGAGACCCGCCGTGAACTACACAGCCTGTTTGAGATGAAAGAGGAAGACCCCGACTGGTTAATGGGCTTCAAGCTCATTGACGACCGCAAAAATCACACAGTCACCATCTCACAGGCCCAGTACACAGGCACTCTACTCAAGAGACTCGGAATGGCCGACTGCAACCCGGTCAGCACACCCTTGGACCCAGGACTCGTCCTGTCCAAAGCAGACTGCCCACAGACCGAAGACGAGAGGAAGGAAATGGCGAGACACCCATACCGGGAGGTTCTCGGAGCCATTACCTGGCTCGCCGTTGTGTCCAGACCCGATCTCGCCTATGCGAGCAGCCAACTTGGCCAGTACAGCACGAATCCGGGCAAACCGCACTGGAAAGCTCTCACCCGAGTCCTGCGTTACCTCAAAGGTACCCAGGACGTGGCACTCACGCTTGGAAAGGTCGGCAATACCGACCCAGACCTACTTACTGGCCACATGGACACAAGCTGGGCAAACGATCCCGATGACCGACGATCAACGTCGGGATACATCTTCCAGCTCGGAGACGCCGCCGTCTCGTGGAATAGTAAAAAGCAACACACCGTTGCCGCATTGTCTACAGAGGCCGAGTACATGGCCCTATCGCATGGCGCGAAGCAGGCATTGTGGCTTCGCCGGTTCTTGCGCGATGGCGGCCTTCACACCGCAGAATCCCCCCCGACAACTCATCTCTCTGTCAACAATACCGGTGCAATCGCTCTCGCGAAGGAAGCGCGTTTCCACGCACGCACGAAGCACATTGACGTGCATTACCACTTCGTACACGAACACGTCGAAGACGGTACCTTCGAGGTCACCCATGTACCCACCACGGAGATGCTTGCGGACGGATTCACGAAGCCACTCACACGCGACGGACATCAAAAGATGGTAAATAGGCTTATACTGACGAAGGTCTGAGGGGGTGTGTTGGAGAACAGACCGTCGTATCGCAGATTACATATACGTACTTTCCTTTTTCGGACACCGTACCAATAGCTACGCCGCACGCACCACTCTCCTTTCCTCCAGTCTCGTATACACTCGACTGGAGGTAAGCCATACATACACATTCCTTACTCTCAGCTTACTTACTCTACCTAGGACTTACAGTCACTCTTATGAGCCCGTACAGTAGTCTTCGCTTACTGTCGCTTCCTGCTTGTAATATTTTGTGCAATTTGGCATGCAAGGGTCGGAGTTAGATGTTTGAATACCAGCTAGTACCCCTCATGGAACCTGATAGCGATGGGCAAGAATTCATACGGGCACAAGTCCTCACCATCACCCAAACACTACTTAAACTAATGGTAGATCTCCTTGCCCAAGATCTCCCAAGGAGCCCACGGCCATACCATACATCTGTACTTTCTGGTGAAGGATGGATCATCGAGCTTATACTGGGTCACCTGGATCGCATTCGGTGTGAGTTGGGTATGAGTGCTTATACATTCAGAGATATCACTATGGAGCTCCAAAGACATGGCCACAAAGCTTCGGATCGTGTCACCCTCGAGGAGCAACTGGCAATATTCTTGTATACGTGTGTTACCGGCCTTTCTATCAGACATGTTGGGGAGCGGTTCCAAAGATCCAATGACACGATATCCAGGTGTGTGGTACAATCGTCTCTGCATTCAATATCTGACCGCTCTTTGCATAGATACTTCCGCAAGATGGTAGCGATATTCTCATCTCAACCATTCTACTCCCAATATATTTCACTTTCGTCATCCACTGCCGTCCATCCAGCGATCAATAACTATCGATTCATGCCATATTTCAAGGACGCTATTGGTGCCATTGATGGCAGCCACATCCCTGCAGCTCCCCCACGCCATGAACATACCGCATATCGGAATCGCAAGGGGTTCCTGTCTCAAAACTGCCTATTCGCGTGTGACTTTGGCATGCAATTCACTTACACATTGACTGGCTGGGAGGGATCAGCAACGGACGCTCGTGTGTTCCAAGATGCCTGTGCGTCAAGCCTCGTGATTCCACAGGGGAAGTATCTTCTTGGGGACGCTGGGTTCCCAGCTTCATCGACAAACCTTCTTGTACCGTATCGCAGCACACGTTATCACCTGGCTGAATGGCGCCAGGCATCCCTAAGGTGAGCACTGACTGAAACATAGTTTATTTACTCATTCTCGTTCTTAAAGGCCAGCAAACAAAGAAGAACTCTTCAATTTGCGTCACTCATCAGCACGGAACATTATTGAACGGATCTTTGGTGTCATCAAGCGTCGTTTTCGAATCCTTCTTCTCGCCGCAGAATATTCCATCGACATTCAATCCCGCATCCCAGTCGCACTCTGTGTCATCCACAATATTGTCTCGTCCTACAATCCAAACGA
>JAYMGJ010000643.1:0-24871 GCA_037178675.1 Scleroderma bovista
GCCATGGATTACATGGAAGATGACTCAACAGCAGAGGACCTCCCTATGTCCGCTGATCAGTGCATGAGCATTTGTAGGTTTATTTTGTGGTCTACACAGTTTACTGACATACTTGACAGAATCTTACCAAATGGACGTTCACTATTCCACCCTCCGGTTGCACATCAATTCACGTTCTACAGCATATTTTTCGGCACCCTTCTGCATGCTCCCCTCCAACACGCTCATTACAATTTTTCTTAATTGTTCTCACTTCGTGTTAGTAGTCACTTCCCTCCACACGATCGTTTCATCCCGCGACTGCTAGTACATTTTACACTTGTTTAATTGCTTGACATTGTTTCTTGCTGCAATTGATGACCATGGTGCTATCCATTTCTGAGTGATGCGGCGAAGCTATTTCTAAGTTTAGGTGGAATTGCATGAAAGGTAGGGATTGTATAATAATGTCAATAAGTCAGTCGGATGGAAGTCACGAAAGCATAAAAAGACAGAAAACAACTGTGGATAGACAAAGGACCTACTCAAAAAAGCCCCAGCGCCTTCCGTACATATTTGACTATCTATGCCGAAATAGGTACAGAAAGTACGTAAAAGTCACGGATAGAGTTTTGTCAGATTACTGATGTCAGTGGTCACATTATGTCACCCGACCCTCTGACCAGGATGACAGCAACTTCCGATGCTATGTCAACTATCTCGCAATTGAATCGGGCATCGTCTCCCTCGCTCACGCATTCCCGACTTTACGTCGGGAAGTGGAAGTCACACACTTTTTTTTGACATAATGCTGCCTCGCTCGTCCTCTACTCACACGACACTTATATCATCGGCTGCTAAGATTTCGAAACCCAGCAGTCGAGCTAGGACTCCTGCCAGTGTGGCTGGATGCCGCCGCCCGCGTTTCATATGAGAGACCCATATTCTCGGGGGTAGTGCATTGAAAAGCATGGGGTATCAATTTACCCGATGTGGTGTTAGTAGAAAAAAACCTCCCGATGTGCTGGCATCATAAATGTGTCTCTTTGGAAGTTATTTATCTATATGTATAGGTAGTCCACCAATCGAATCCAGGAAATGGCGAGGAATTTTGTAGTTCTCAAAAAAGGGTAGTAGAAATCTGGTGAAATTGAACAATACCTCAGGCTTCTGGACCGCATTGCACATTCAATTACCAACTGTGGTCATAATTTGAAGGTACGCAAAGGGTAATTCCTGCAGGGATTGACATGGCTGACGAGTACGGAAGGTGGAACAACGATTACTCCCTAGACGACGTAATTCCGTTGCGCATTTTTCTCGTTTATAGGGTCTGGTGAGTCAGTCACGACTCACAGGTTCATTTGTAGGTTGGGCTTCATTAAGTTTGGTTCTTGTGTCACCCCCGAGGTCGGAAGCCGGACCATGGTAATGACGATGCGCACTGCAGAAGGCTGTCAGAGGGTTTGGCTTACACTTGCACAAAGAGATGGACCGACCCGAGAATGTACCATGTGCTGAAAGCCCGATTTGCAGCGTCAACTCAGAGTGTATTTCAGAAGGAATAGTAAACTCACCCGCTGAGAACGATGACACTAATGGTGATGACGGATGCATAGTTCATGTTCTCTCTAGTAACGGGAAAAACCGTCGGCAACGAGAAGACTACACAAATGAATAGCGTCCAAGAGATGCAAGCTATATTTGCAGCATAGCCAACGATGCCAGGTCCCATATAAAAGGGACCTGGCTTAAATTGGACTTCGGGATGGTTTGCGTATACGCGACGTCTGCAATAACAATGAGGGAAAAATATCAGAAAGCAAGGAAAAGCTTATTCCTACAAAAAGATAGGTATGATATAGCTCAGATCCAGGGCCATGGCAGTAAGAGCGAAAATCGCATTCGCTGTGATTGAAGACGCGAGATCAAGAAGACCCGGTAAGATGGACACAACGGTTGTCAGCCAAATAGCACGCAAAGGGGTCTGCGTCCATCTCGATATGTGTCCGAAGTACCCATAATCCGGAAGACCTACCCTTCCTCAGCCGAAAGGCCAGAGAAGAAAAAGAAAACTACTAACCATGATCACGACTGAAGGCATATACTGTGCGTGAACATGCTTGCAGTGCCGTTTGGACGACAAAGAAAGCAGTGAGACAGACAAAACTCTACAGAAAAGTGTTCAGACAAGGTCATGGATCTTGTCCTTACTTACCCATAAAAAGAGTGCTGCTTTTGTGCCTATGCGCAAGACCATTATCTGCCAGGTTTAGTTCTGGTACCACACATCCGAAAGATGCACACCTGTAAAAACGACGATCCAGATACGCCAGGCAAGTTCTCGCTGTGCATATATACGTAATGTGGGGCAGTGAAGTAATGCTTGACTTACATCTGGCCAGAGCAGAGCACAAGAACGATATTCAGGATCCAACCAAGGATACCGGTTCCAATCACTGTACATAGAAAAAGGTGAATAGCCACCTCAGTGGGGCCTTGTGGAGCATACCCGCAATAAAGATAGCGGACGGTGCTACAAGGGGAATATCCATTAGCTGGGATATGCGGAAACACGTGAAACTGACCTGCATACGCAGCGCGGCGGACCTCCTCGCTAAGAAGATTGAGGGCAGAGATGAGCACAGGATGACTAAAAACATACGAGATATGAGCAGTGGCATCGTAATCCTAAGATTGCACAATTGAGTATCGATATGGTTATTAGGAAGATCGACTGACAGTCATCTGTAAATAGTCAAAACAATGCGGGTCAAATTGTAAAAACGCATCACGCACCGTCCACTGCACACTGAGCAATCCAAACAGAAATGCAATGCCGTTATTCCATCCTCCTGTTTGGTTGATAATACCCTGGCTTCCAAACACATAGTTGGCAGAATGCATTTCGGATCGCGGGGTCATAGCCAATAACACGATCACGATGATGATTGTTGTGCCGAGGTTCACGAATACGAAACCACGTGTGAAAAAAGCGAGATATTTGGTTGCAACGGAGTTCAAGATGCCATGGATAAGAAGGAGGCCGGTAAACAACCCAACGGTCTTCCATGGCGTGATTGTAAAACTTGGAGAACTAATCGTAACTGCTCCTAGAATCATATTGGCAAGACCGAATTCCGTAGATGAAACGCCTGCCACCTGACCGAGGATGTTTAGCCAGCCAACTATCCAGCCAACGACAGCGCGATGTGATAGAGGACAAAGCCGAGCGGAAGCGGTATAAAGTCCCCCGCACGTCGGGAATGCCGATACAATTTCGGCAATGCTGGATCCCAGCGTGAAGCACATGCACGAGCCCAGAAGCCAGCACCACGTTGCCTTGATCGTTGTTAGACCGGTCTCTCGAACAAATATTAGAAAGCACGTACAGAAGCTGGGCCACCCAGAAATAGTGGTGTATTGAAGGTCGTGGCCACACTGGAGCAGAGGCCCTACGGGTCACGATAGCAATGAAGGAAAGCGCAAGACATAGAAAGAAAGAAAGTACCATGATACTGAATGCAAAGCTTATGGTTGCCAGGTTGGAGAATTCTCTTCTGAAGGAGGGTTTGTAACCCAAAACTTCCAGGTTATAATCGTCCTCGTCCATAGCGTTGAGCATATTTTCGCTGTAGAGATTACTAGGTACGTGATGGTAAGTCGTGAACTTCCAAGTACTGCTCTGTAATTGAGGTGGTAATATCATCTCCATCAGCGGTGATATATGATAGCCGAATCGAGGAACTAGAGCCGATTATCGGACTGGCAGCCTATGTACCACCTGTACACAGAACTACTAGCACTGGCCGTCCTGTCCTCGCAATCTGGAATACATAGATGAATCAACGTTGCGATTTGGCTTTGCCAAGTTTACGTACTTACACGACGCCGGACGGTCTCTTCCAAATCGCGCCCTTCTTTCAAGTAGCCGACTTACGTAAGACCTCATTCGATTGTTCTGCGAGAGTCAGTCCGTTCATTCCATTCTGTCTGAGCTGCTCCCGAGTGCAGTCAGTCAATCCAATCCATCTCCACTAGGCGAACACATCCCTGCCTCCCCCGATGGCTAGCTCTGCAATGTACTAGCTACGATCCGTCTAGCAATCTGGCTTTCACTGATCATAGTACTATCAATTTCATCCAGTGATATCAAATGCCCTCTGAGTTCAGATCTTCATATTGCTGCCATTGCACTGGGATCGAACCTCGGGGATAGATATGCGAACATTGAGACCGCACTGCACCTTCTCGAAGTCCCAATGGCCCTTCTAGAAGGGTTGGGCAACGCAACAAGAGTGTCTGTTGTTGACACCAGTTTCATGTATGAAACTGCCCCAATGTATGTCACTGACCAACCGCGCTTTGCTAACTGTGCATGTATGGTGTGTTCACTCATCTCCCCATACATTTACTTATTTCTAACACGCCAGCAGATCGAGACAAACCTTGAGCCAGTTGTGCTGCTTAGTTTGTTGAAGAGAATAGAAGACGCGGTAGGAAGAGTGCCATCCATCCGATATGGCCCGCGTGCTGTTGACCTCGACATCGTGTTCTATGATGACAGCATTGTCGATACCAGACCCGAAAACAACAGGCACGATTTGGAGAACCTTACTGGCGAATTAGTTGTCCCTCATCCACGAATGTCCGAAAGAGAATTTGTTCTCCGCCCACTAAATGAGTAAGTCTTCAACCAAAGGAAACAGATGAACCACACGTTACTTAACACCATGGATAGCATAATCCCTGATTTTGTGCATCCGATATATGGGAAGACTGTAAAGACGCTTCTTAACAACGTCCTGTCTCAGCAGGCATGTGATGATTGGCCAATGCTCAAGGTGCTTCCCTTCCCCAAATACCCTTGTGCCACTACCCCCACTCTTTGTGGATTCATCTCGGTGCCGTCAACTGCTAAGTACTGGACAGTCGCTTCCACCAATTCGAAGGGATGGCCCGGTCAACCCAAAACTCATATCGTGGCTAGTCTTCATGTAACTCCTGATTCGTCTTCCGATGGTGCCGTGGAATGTGTTGCCACCTCTGTTGAATCCGGGGCAGACATCATCAGTATTGGTGGATACCCCACACGTCCGGGCGCGGAATCCATCTCTGAGAATGAGGAGATTAACCAGGTAGTTCCTGTCATCAAGGCCATTCGCTCTCAAGACAATGAGAGCGTCCGAGGAGTCCTAATATCTGTTGACACTTTCCGGTCAGAAGTAGCAGAAGCTGCTGTGCTGGCTGGAGCAAACTGCATAAATGACGCCTCTACTTTCACTGGCCCAGGCTGTCCACCGGTCCCAGCCTCGACTGATCATCTCCTGAAAATATGTGATGTCGCGCGCCGTTTATGCGTGCCTGTCATTCGGATGCATCCCCGGCTTGAAGCTGGTTCAAACAATGGATATGGTAACTACGACGGGAACCTGGTCAGTACAATCCAAACGGAACTCAGAAAGAAGATCGATGCAATTGTTAGAGGTAAGGGTGGAGTGCGCAGATGGTTCGTTATCGTGGATCCTGGCACCGGACCAGCCGATACCAAGTATGCATCGTTGCGCAGCATTGCATCCGTTACTGCAGATTGATCCCAGAAATCGCCTCGCTTCATATCCTGTGCTTGTACACACGTATAATATAGGAACTGCTCACTGGTGTTTCATACTATCATGCTATGGAGGACGTGAATTGCAATCAAGCAAGGTGAAACGGTACTAAGCTCCTCACATTTCTTCCACTATGTTTGACACCTATAAGAAGGTTAGACTATATATAACAGTCCGCCCGCTGCACATATGCTCCCTGATCAATGGGTCATTGATGAGGCCTCACAACATTAGGTAGTGGATTAAACACAATTACGCCTGGATGGACTATACGTGGCCTTCTTACACTGATGATGTCAGAACCGGACAGGTTCAGACACATTAAGCACAATAGATAAGATGTGGTATCTTCAATCACAGTGAACGTACATATGGAAGTTCTACACCCGTCTCTACACCCGTCAATCTCTCTTCTGCTCGAAGATGGTCCTGACCCGATCAGCCATATCATCGCCAAATACTCCACGCACATATTCTATCCTCTCCATGCGCCTTGCACCTTTCGCAAGGCTCTCGCCCACACCGCTTCCAAAGCATGCGGGTGGTCCCACGAATGCACCGCGTGGGCTCTGAAGATACAACAGGATATCGCACACGGCAGGACCATCGCCCGAGTTCAAAAGCAGACACAGTAACTTTGGTCCGTTGTTCACTGCCCCTGATGGCAATCTTGATCCTGCGGCAGAGGGAGTATTAGGTGCCGGATTAAGACCGCCTGATACCGGAGACACAGCAGTAGCCCCATCATCGGCTATACTTGCATCCGTACCCTCACATTCGCCCACAAGCCTCTGCAGGTCTGGCCACACAGTACATGCAACATGGTGCACGGCAACGAGGCGCAAGAACCCCTCCGGCGCATTTTTACCCGCAAGAAGTGCTTGAAGATACGCGCCGATGACCCTGCCGTCTCTTTCGACAGGGTAGAGGTACTCCCTCACGTCCGGGAACACAGAAAAGCCATCCCACCCTGGCCATCCCAACCCACAACAAGGGACAAGCTCCAACCCGAGACGTACGGTCTTCACAATCTCGTTCACTGCACCGTCCCCGCCCGTGCTAGAGGCTCGTGGACCACCATCGCCGCTCTCACACCACACTAGTCTGCGGTAATCCGCCGCGTATCGCATGGCCAGCGGTGGGAGTAAGAGCGCCCCAAAGAGGGTGTGCGCAAAGGACACAGAGGTGTACAGCGACACAAGTTCTGTATAGAACTGGTAGAATGGCGATCGCGTTTGGTGGAGGAACGTCTGGGAAGCAAGCTCCAAATAGTTCTGGGGAGTAAGTGGAGGCAGAGGAGGCGTATCGACCTCCGTGGCCACGGGCGCCGAAGATTGCTTCGGCGTGAAAGGGTCCAGTAACCACCCCATAAATCTCTCCACTGCATCATCCCGAAATACTTCCGCTGATGAGTCCATTCCAGATTTGCCACCCCCTACACCATGCTCAAGCATGCACACCCTCATACACGCGAACACTGTCTCGGAGGGCCCAAGGGAAAACGTCGCGAGCCCCCAGCGCTGAAGCACGCCGCGCGACACATAGAGAAGGAGCAGCGTTGCACGAACGACATCTACCTCGGAGGCGTCCCAATTGAGTGGGAGAGCACGGAAGACAGGGGATGTGCCCGATCTTAGAAGGTGTGTGAGCGGAGCCGTAAGCCAATCACGGGGGAGGTGAAGGCCAGTTTTGGCCAGATCTATTCGCACGTCGGAGGGAGACAGACCTGGAAGCCGAAGAGTTGTACTATGGGAAATACTCTCTGGAGTGATGTGATATGGACCAATATACACACCCGGATTGGGACGGATGGTATGCTCGAAGAACGGTTTAAGAATGTCAATGTTGATAGGGGGAAATTGTGAATCTAATCCTGCGAGGTGGGGCGTGACAAGCGAGTTGCAATTTTTTGTCATAGCGAGAGCAGGACTTTCGTCCCCAGGAATGAGTCGTGTGAGTATCGAAAAGCCCTGAGCTAGCCAGAGATCTGGCCCCGTACCGGGGATGTGGCGAGAGAGTTGGTGGAAATACGCAAGTAGGGAGGTGAGAGGTCTCAGATGGACTTGGAGATATGATCCGCACTTCTCAGGTAACGACCAAATAGAATGCGTCACCAGCTTTGCACAAAGATCCGACAGATCCCCAAAGGGGAGGGCGAACGGAGGGGAGCCAAACGGGACATCTTTAACAGGGGGTAAGCAAGCAAGCCACAGCCGCACCGACGAACAGAGGACTTGGGCTGGCACGATGACCAACCTGAGGGTCCTTTCTACGCCAGATTCACCGTTCGGAGCGTCAAGAGACTCCTTCAGAGCGTGGAGAGCGAGCTTGACAACCTTACTCTCCAACCCATTTTCGGCCTCGAATCCAGGCTTGATGAGGTCCAGAACTTCCGCGCGTTCCCCTTCTCCGCCCTTCACTCCATTTACCCTAGAGCCCTCCAGCCATGCCGCATCAGCGTTCCACAAGGCGCTCCACATTTCCCAATCCAATTCAGTATTTGCAAGATCCTTCCGAAGTGACCTCACGTCAGCAGCCCATCCCCATCCTGACATTTGGCTCCACAGGATCTCGTGCGGAGGACTTGTAGAATGGGGATCAGTGGCGCAGACAATCCACGCCTCAATAAGGGATGCCCATGATGCCCGAAGTTGCGCCCATGCCTTCGAACTCAGTGTCGCAGGTGGTGGGGAACGGACGTATGAGCCGAGGGCGGTGAAATACTGTGAGGCCGAGGTTGCAATGTGTGCGTATAAACCATAGGAAGCTAACGTTCCATAAAAGCGGAGTGTTTGTTTCAGGAGCGATGCTGCGAGTGGTACAGGAAAGGACGATGAATCAGGTAACAATGCTACAAATCGAAGGAGGCCGTCTGCAGGTTCGAGTAGGACTGAAGCGTTTGAGCGGGAGGCGGATGCAAGGATAATAAGGAGCCGCAATGCCAAGGGATTCGGAAGGGGAGCACCGTCTGAAGGTGGAATTGGTGTTAAGAGGAAGCATTGGACAATAGTAGGTACGAGGCGAGGCGTGTTCATGACCATCTCGGCCAGTTCATTGGATTCCTGAGCAATTCGGTACGTGATATCCAGCAACTGCTCGAGAGTTTCGCGAGGAAGCACCGCTTGCAGCAACGTCTCCGCGATGATGGGCAATAAATGCTCAGGTTGCATCAAGGAAATGACATCAGGAGCAAGGTGAAGTTCGACATCCGAAAGATCGGTCGCAATCTTGTCCCACGCGACAAGGCACTCCCAAACTATCTCCACCGCCATAGCGACAACGCTACCGCGTTCATTTATAGCAGCAAGACCAGCAGCGAGGATACGCTTGCGCAGATCATCTTTCCCGGCAACCTCTGTCGCCTTACCGTGCTCACCCAAGTTATGAGCAATCTTTGCAAGAATGCCAAGCATAGATGCACGCTGCGCGGGAACACTGGACCGCGATAAAAGGAAAATATCCTCGAGCGTATAACCGGCGTGGTTCCCCTCGGCATGATGATGCAGCCCAAGATAAGATGGTAAAATTTCGGAGAGTAGTGGTGGTATTAATGCACCATTGAGGTCAAAGCGAGACTCTGAAGAGTTGGAAGAGGTCGAGGGCTGCATCCACTGGAGATTGGGATCATTCGCGATAGCATCTGGAAAGAAATGTCGCCGAATGTATTCTGGCGTACCCTCCTCTTGTTTGGAGGTGCTGGCTACAGTTGTGCTTTCTTTCTCATCAGAGGGGCTGTGGCTCGGGTGGGGCCGCTTCGCAGGCACTCCCTTATATGTTCCAAGTGAGATTATGGAGCTGTCCGGTTTATCGGGAGGCGGTGGGAGTGCGAGGACCGCTCGCTTTGGGGAAACAGGTGCAGACTCATAAATATGTATGTCTTTCAGAGTGACTTCGGCAAAACGCAGCTTCCTGCCTGTTCTGCTGGGCGGACGGGTGCTGCTTCTCTTCACCAATATAGGTGTGGTTGCTAACGGTTGGCGTGAGGGACTGACCAGATACACAGTAAATTAAAATGCTTTACCGGTCTGAGAGATGTTTTCGAGACTTTTCACTCTGAGGATGCCTGGTCGGGCTCCCAGTGAAGGTAATGCCGGCTTGGGATGCGCAATGATGAGGGGCTGCCCGTTTGTCGAGTCAGAGCTGCACATTTTCTCCGCTGGCTTCTCTGTATCTGCATCCCGGATAGTCTGTTCTCGGGCAAACTTGCGTAGCCTGACCTCGTGAACACGCTTCAACAGATCGCTGGTGCCGCTTCCAAGCTGTTCAAGGATCGCTTGTCGTCCCTTCTCTATCTCCTCTGGCGTCATGCTTGCTACTCTCTGCTCGTTTTCCTCACTGATTTGACGTCGCAAGTCCTCGACGTTGGCAGGGATGGGCTTGATTTCTGGCGTTGGCGGGGCTGCCTTGGGCGGACCTACGGAAGGCACTTGGTTCAATCGATGTGTGCCATCTTTTCCTTTTGCCTCTTCCCTCCCGCGCGCGAACGCGCTCTTGGATCTATGTTGCACAGCAGGAAACCCAGTGCCAGGTGTTGCAGCGAATCTCGACGATGAGGCGTCCGTAAGCGAACTTGGTGTCTTGCGTTCCACTACCGATCCTATCAAACTGCGTTCATTTGAGGACATGGCTTGTACAGCAGGTCACAGTACGAGTATAAGTTGGCCGACATTGTAAGCTGAGCACACCGAAAAGGCAAAGGGGATATTGAAGTAGGTTATGTAAGCAACCCTAGTACGTAGTACTACGGGAACCTTAATGATTTTCCCCTTCGTCGTGGTAACCCTCCCATTTGTATGAAAAGCCGGACGGTCACGCTCGGTTCGGACAAGAATATCGGCTTCTGGCGTACCGCGTTGGGCGATGGACATACTGCGGTGGGTAACCGACTTCTGTGGACCTTGGAGTCTTGGACACTCCAACGGTGAATATAGTTAGGACGAACAGGTGGGCGGAGGTCGAATATAGAGTGCAGTTGGGATGAACAACGGTGGCCCGTCCGGCTTTCTGTACATTTGCGAGGTGCGATGCATTTGCATCGATAATCGTTCCGGGAATAAGCTTTACTGATTCGGATGGAGCTCCACATCGGTAATTATCAGCGCCGATCACAATCATTGGCCTGTTGATATTTCAGCCTTTCTTACTGTAATGCACGCATTGAGGTTTGATAAGCATATGTACTGAGCACCAGGCGGGGTGCTGATAGTCTCACATAGACAAAGGCTCTCAGAATTTGAAGGAAGATACTCGCTCCTTCAAAGGGAGGGGGTGCTGAAGACGAAGTGACTGGTATGATATGGAGCCGTAATTGAGATACCAGAACAGAACAAGTCACTTACATGGTGAATGACTATATCACTTGGAATAATTCCACTGTATATGAATGCAAAGAGTGGATATAGATCGATCGTAAGAAGTCACTGCGTCGAGGACTGCGCATATTGCAGTAAGAAAGCCTGCCCGGATGCTGACTGACAGTGCCCCGACATGGGCGCGGGCTAGTACTACCCCTGGGTAAGACGGCAATTGAAGCGGGATGTCACTCAAAGGGCAAGCTCTAGATCTTCGAATAGACACATACCGACTCCGAGGATCCACTAATGTAGTAACCTCTGTGCTAAAGCTGAGCGATAAGTCCAACAATCGTCATGCCTCTATATTCAGACACGTTGGTGCAGCGTGCGCTCAGACATGAAACAGACGAGAGTCATTCTTGCACTGAAAGTGGTTGGCTGTGTTACAGCTTTACCCTTCCGCACAGCAATGCTGGCAGGCTAGTGTTATTTGGTTTTTTGGCTGATTAAATGACGCTCGTGATCACAGCCAGATCTCGAATACCTCCTGTCCATAAAATGAAGACACCATATGGATCAATGCCACCATCCCTTACTCCACCAACACTTCGTCTTTTGGTGACAATAAATCCATCTACGTTCGTGAAGTCCCCGTTCTTGACCCCAGCCTTTACTACCTCTCTGAGGCAGAGGCAGCATTTTTCAAAGCCGCAACTAGGATTAATAATGACGAGGGACTGAAGACACATATCCTGATGGCACATGAAAGGGCTTACAAGGTCAGATTTATCTCGGCTTCCCTACCGCCCGTGCTGACTACCGGAAATTTAGGTTGCACCGTATCCTTGTATCCTTGGATTGGGATTCCTGCGGTGCGTGAAATACTTCACAGACAGCCTTCTCTGTAGCTCACCGATACGTTATATGCAGGATGGGAATCTCGAAGCAACCAATCTACGAAGACATTGTTAGGATCGGGCGCGAGCGCGAAGATGCCGTTTTCCTCGATATTGGCTGTTGCTGTGGGTGCCTCCCACCAAGATACCATTTATCTGCTCTGACTTCATAAATAGTCGCCACAGACGCGAGGAAAGTCGTAGCTGATGGATTCCCAGTTCGCAATATCATTGCATCGGACCTGAAGAAGGGTTGGTCAAGCCCCCATCCCAGTCTCTGTTAGTGTTACTGACACTCACTGAAACATTAGAATTCCTAGAACTCAGTCACGTCTTGTTCAGGACATCAAAGGAGACGTGGCCGGCACATTTCATCCCGGGAGATGCACTCGATCCTGATATGCTTTCTGTCGTCTCCCCTGCACGAGGACCCACACGAGAACCGCTTCCAGACCTGTCAGCCTTGACGTCGCTGAATCCTCTTCACAGTCACTGTTCGGTTATCAACGCATCCGCCTTCTTCCATCTATTTGATGAAGAGAAGCAGTTACATCTCGCTCGCGCTCTTGCAGGGTTGCTGTCTCCGCAGCCAGGGTCTATAATCTGTGGCCACCAGGTAGGTAAGAAAGAGAAGGGGGTTTCTACACAAATCATCCACGGCACACAATATGACCTCTTTGCGCATTCCGCGGAGAGTTGGGAGGAGATGTGGGATGGAACGGTCTTTGAGAAGGGCAAGGTGCAGGTCAAGGCTGAGCTGAAGGACCTCGTTTTCATGGATAATAAAGCAGAGCTTCTGTTTTGGAGCATCACGAGGTTGTAGAATTATGGTATAGAATAGGAAACGGAATGGGCCATCCCGCCTTCGTGCTATATGACCGTGTGTATTTCAACATGCGGTCCCCGTGGGAGGGGGCTTGACAATAATACTGTAACGAGCTGAGTTGATGAAAACGAAACGAGTTCCGTCTGCTACTTTACCATATAGGACCATGGCTGGGGTAATCACTAACATCGCCGCCGGGTGTGCTTGGGTATTCAATTTCACCGTGGCTTATTGACTACGGCATGATTAGGGATTGGGAGGTGGAGGACAGGTAGACTGGAAAAGAGGCTAGAGGTACCCGCACCGGCGTTTGCCGCTATTACCATAGATACTTCCGGACCGAGCGGACCGTCAGTCTGGACTCGGCCAGGACAGAGTATTATACCTTTCTGCACTCCAACTCTTTCACGAACGAACCACATTGGTAACGACTAAGTACTCTTGCGCTCTTGCTCAGCCTTTGTAGTTTATGATCAAGAGAAGTGGCACACCACGTCCTCGCAACCCAAGGTTTTATTCGCTTCTCTACGGTCATCTCTTGTGAGCACGGGGTCACACTTGCGAGTTCTAACCTTCGATAAGTTTGTCGGATAGGTTTCGTTCGTCCTGCTTTATCCGCACAGATTGCACGGGTAACACTTCATGTATGTGTCCTTTTTTCCTTGTGGCTTCCGTCTAAGGTAAAGCAAATGAATATGGGACAAGAATGACGAATTGAACCCTATTTCACAGTGTAAACGTGAAGGCCACTTACAATCATTGTTATCTACTAATTGTCGGAACAAAACTTGACCTCACAGGTACGTATTGAAAGTTTGATGGGTGCTACCGTACTTCTCGCTCAAGGCTTTCTCGCACCTCCAGATGTTTGGTGCGGCGTACCAGGGTGTATGGCTCCCTATCGTCCAGAACGATCCCGCGCGTCCATCGTCGTTTCTGGGAGTTTCTACTACTCGCCTCTGGTCTTAGTATTATATCTGGTCCTGCCATACATGATGCTCATTGAAACGGGGCTCGGTACGTGATGATGTCCCATCTCCACGCTCATCCGACTGTTCAAGGTGCATACGATTTGATTATCTCCCAGCACATAGCCGGACCATGACATACAACCGTGTCGATGAGAAATTCCCTTGCAACCAACCTGCAAGGTGGCCCCATGACACTAATGTCGTAGACGCATTAGTGGGCTGTGCTGGTATGTACTTACATTCATGGTGTGTGACTGACATGTTTAAAGTGGCCTTGCGTATTAAGTACATAACACTCGCCAAGGCCCCCATCTGAAAGCAGACACTGAGAAGGTATGTAAGCAACTCTGAAACTCTCTGAAACATTTAGTTTATGTGTTGTGTTTGTATCGCACGGTCTGTCAAACTCTTTCGCATGTCTCAGGGTCGATTCCATGTCGCCTCTAGCTCCAGTCTGCCAGCCCATGTGGGGATCACATATATCTCCGTTTGCGTTCGCTCACCAGTATAATTGGGTCGATATTCCTGCCAAGAGACCATATGTTACCAACACCCCAGCATATGGTAAGCATAGGTAAGCATTAGTTGAAATAAGATTTTAGAGTAATGAATATCTTCCTTACCTCAGATTTTGGGGTCACCTGGTCGATCAGGACTGATAATTTGTTCATCGAGAGGCTAGACATTAACATGAATATAATAATCTTGCTCCCTTTTGGGGGATATGTGTACGTTAATACGCGTGAAGCAAGCGAGACTTCGTGGGACCCGAAGTGTAAATGCTTAGGGTGAAAGCTCCATGAGGGGAAGAGTTTGAGGGATGGAAATCAATGCAGCACACAAAACGTTGATCGCGCGAGAGATAGAATAAGAAACATACATGGTACACAATGCATGACAAAATAAATGAGTCAGATAATAGCAATGACAGACAGCGTCGACGGATGATCGATCATCTAGAGTATTTCTCCTCCCATTCGCCGTCTCGCGCTGGGTGTTCGTGCATTCTGGATGACGAGGGTATATCACTGCTGCACTCCTCTTGGCACGTGGACAACACGTTGTCTGATGAGTAACCTGTCCCACCGAGTTCAATATGCGTTGTCAGTAGCTCTGTTGTCTGGGGACGTCGCCGCGTCGTATAGTCGTCGTCTTTTTCATCTGATTCGCTCTGTTCCGAAATTGAAACCGAGGAAAAACGGCCATAACGGTAGATGCATGTCACGAAAACGAGCAAATTACACATGATGGTTGAGAATCCAACCTAAGCGAGGTGTAAAGGTGCGGTGCAATTCGAGTGTGCGGTATAGGTCCTCACCTCAACATCCATGGAAAGGATCACCAAAGGATAGATACTTCCAATCTGACAAATGGCACGGAACAGAGATGCAACGGTGACAATGAAGCCCGATGCAAATATCAGCAAGATCATCCTTCTCTGTTTCCTTGGGAGCTTAACACTCCATAAGAGCCGGATCGGAAGTCCAATCAGAATAACATCCGCTATGACATCACCTGCGCACTTGCCATCAGGACTGGAGAGTTAACGGGACGAATAGGACTCACTAGCCAGTTCGTATATTGCCAAGTTCCACCCTAAAGGAAGGGCCGGTTTGTTAAATATGCTGGGCTGCCGTGTCCAGCTTAGATCATGAGTGTAAAACCAAACTTTTGCTCCCATAAAGGAAAGGAACATCGTGGTGAACACCGCCGCAATCATACACATCACATGCCGCAGTTTCTGAGACGGATAGATGATGCGTAAGACGGAAAACAAGATACTAAGGCGAACAACCCTTGAGGATAAAGCCATTAGAAGCGCAATGATGAAGAAAAACTTGCACCATACCATATCACAATGTTGAATGAGAAGACATACAACCAGAATCCGATAGTCGATATTGGACTGGCTAAAGGGTGTGTGAGATTTAACTGTGAAGAAATGCAAACCAAATTACATACGCTCTATTGTATAGATCCACGTCCCCGTCAAGTAAGCCAGTGCGAAGAACAATGCAGCAAGTGCCCAAGCATCTTCCCACCACAGTCGTCGTATTTGAAGCCGAAACGAAAATCGAAATATTCCTAGTAATATTCCAAAGCTCTGCAAGACTGTTGTCCCAGCTGTTCACAGTTGATTACAAGGATGTCAAGGTAGGAAATGTTGTCCTCACTCACCCCTTGCAGCTTTCAGAACATCCAAGGTTAAATTGGTGAGGATGATTGGCATAAAGCAATGTCCTTTGAGAAAGAGCACCAATATGGGCCTGCCTAAGCAGTGCGAACGCTCAGTATTTATATCGTGAAGGAGAAAAGGCAATCTTACCAAAAGACGTGTAGCGCAGCCACTACGCTAACGTGATGCCCCTGTCAACGAGGAAAACCGTCTATGTAATGGGGAAAGTATGTTCATAGTAGCAGCTAACTTCCCTGGTGATCGGCTCATCGTAGCACGGAATATGAAAGAACTTGTTTTTGAGCTGATTTTAGAGGAACGAAGTACTCTTATAAGTATCTTCCTCTATTATGTATCAGGGTGGGCTTTGGGAGACTACGTATGCAGGCTCCGAGAATACCCGATGAGTTCTATAAATGTAAGAGTACCTTGACGTATGAGTGACGGTTGCAAGTCGACCACGAGAAGATACCAACAACATACTAGAAGGATGGCAGGAACAACTTTAAATTGGCGCCACTGGGCACAAGGATGTATACATTGACATGTCCGGGCCCAGGTTCCTTCCCCTCCTTCAAAGCTTCACTGTTCGTGTGAGGGGCGGATACCGTGTATGTATAGTCACCAGGCCGCGGTCAAGGCTGCGACCGACTGGCCCTCATTTGGGCGCGTGCCGAATTCAAGGTCCGCATGAAAGATGCATCAGAGTATTTACCCGAGGGCATCACCAAGGGCATGCCTACCTCATTTAGGAATAGCTCAAGATACTATCCCGATTTGTACAGTCCCCGTTACGAAACTACAGAACCCTCAGTTCCGCACTATGTGATCAGTCTTATCAAGAGATTGGTTGTAATCTAGTACTAGTACAAGTAGTACTACATGCTGTGATCTAAGATAATGACATTGTGCTTCCATGAGCTACATAGTACAGTGATCTACTATCTCCTTTCCACGCTGAAGAATGCACTGGGTGAGGTGGTTCAAGCATTGTAGCTCTGTACCATAATTTCCCTTCCTAATTGTTTCCATGCAATGCAAAGCATCCCTATAGTGTGAGCCATAAACAACTGTATCAAAATTTTTTTGGTGGCCCCCTCTCACAAAGTCAAGCACCCAACGAATCATTGTCACGGTGAATGCGATGAGACAGTCAAAATCTTGTGTTTTGGGCGGGAGCACCTTCCATAGTTTTGTTCTTGGCGACCAAATGACATCTTGAATGATTGCTGTGACCACGTGATGGTTAAAGACTCCTCGAGTCTTTTCGCCTGTTGGAAGCTAGTAGCACAGAATTAATACCGTATTAGAATTGCAATAGAAGACTTACAGTCATATCTGCATCCGCAAAATCACGCCTGCAGAGCAATTCTTCCACTCTTGTCTTCCATATATTGGAAAGTTTGCCTCGTGTCTCAATCGGGATGTGTAGGTTGTATGAGTCTTGCGTTATGGTCAAGGTGGAAACCTTGAAGTGATTCATAATTTCTTTAAGTGTGCTTTTAGACGTGGAAGAGAAGCTGTTCAGTTTTTTCTGTTCCCAACGATCTGTGTAGATAAGTACTTTTGTACTCAGAAAATTTGATCTTACTTACGTGGCACTGGCATGAACCTTTGCGCAAGGTCATCTGCCAAGTTTTTGATGAATGTATCGTCTTGTTTTGTCCGCATCGGCTGTTGCAGGAGAATATCACTGAAGAGCACCCCTCGCCTCTGTCTGCAAGGTGCTCATGGGGGCGGCATTTGAGTCGGGTGGGTTCTCGTATGAAGTGGGTTGCAGAACAATCTGCAAGGTGCTTGCAGGGGCATCATTTGAGGTGGGTGGGTTCTCGGATGAGGTGGGTTGCGGAACAATGAATGTGGACATCAGAGGAATTGTTGTGGCAGACTCCAAACATTGTGCGGGAGGTAGACGGAGCTTCTTAGATTTCCGGACAGGTTTCTGACTGTCTGGTACAATGCTGATGCGATCAAACTCTTTGCCCTGGACAGACTCTCCATGGCACGATGACAAGGTCATTTCCATAATGCGTTCAGCGTATGCATTCGCATATGGAGAGTTGCGTGATGGGAATAATGTGGGGACTCGCCGATCGTGCATGATCCTCTGATCAATGTCTGATAGTGTGTGGGGGGGGACATTTGCGCTTGTGGGCGTAGATTTGTTGTAGATAGTCAGATAAGGAGGCATGGTCCTTTGATCAATGTCCAATAGCGTGGGCAGTGGTACATTCGTGCTCGTAGGGATGGGTTGGTTGTAGATGGTCGGATATGGAGTGAATGCTGGGGCGCTTGTAGGCATTTGGTTGTAAGTGGTATAAGGATTGAACGCTGAGCTGGATTGCGATGTAGTGCTATGGTAGTCGATCAGATGGGGAGGGTAAGCAAAATGTACGCCGTCACCATAGTCATCCGGGAGACGTTGTGTGTCGCCTAGGAGATACTGATAATTGCTGTCAAAGTACTGAGGGTCGTGCTGTGTATATGCAGCCTCGTCATCCACACCATATTCCTGTGACCGATGTTCGCTGGTATATGGATCACATGTTTCGGATGGCTCACCACATTTCCAAACCCTGTACTCATCAGATTGAGGTCGTTGTGGGTGCGATGCGAAGAGTGATGATTAGTAGCACGCAAGTTTGGATACTATGATGGCACTGACCAAATCAAGTATATTGGTACACAATGAATTTACAAAAAGCAACTAAATTTAAACAGAGGGGGGGGGTCTACAAAGCGGTTAGCCGTAGTTTGAGGCAAAGGGTCTGTGCCTCACCTCATGGCCGTTCAAGTCTGCATCATCCTTGTGATTTAGTCAAACGTATTCTCATCCCCGTTAGTACCCGCTTCCTCTCTTGTATCCTCATCATCGCCATCGCGATCTGACGAGTCATCAGCCTCATGTGGAGAGGAACGTAATTTCAATGCAAGGCAGCCTTTCACTTCTTCCTCCAGTTGATCGAGTTGCGTTTCTGTAGTGTCAAATGATAAAGCCTCTTTGTGATACACCTCGTGCTTGTAGGCCGCGATGCTGGCCATGTTGTCCCTTACATCTGGCGGGACCACACTGTTTATCTCTTCCATCAGCAATTCCGAATCCTCCAGGCCCATGTGATCCTTCTCGTCCATAGCATCATACTCCTTCAACTCCTCATAATCTGTTTGATGCAATTCCTGCACAAGCTTTCCATAATGCTCAATCTCCTTCAACTCCCATGCTGTGGCCAATGCTCAAAAACGTCTGGTCTCACAGCCTGCCTGTTTCATCAAGACTGCTTGTTCTAACACCTCATCTGACAGCTGCTTAATACCATTGTGGAATAAGTGCCGCCCCTGTGAAGCGACAGTTAGGACTCTACAATGTTGGGTAAGGTGCAGGTCAATACCTTTTTAGCATTGTCACGGCCAATATTGGCTCCAGTCCCCCCTCTCAGGGAATTAGCCAAGAAGCGCAACTCCAAAGCCTGCTCGAGGGTCAGGCTAGAATAAGGTAAAGCCCTTCTATGCGCATTCTTTAAAACCTCAGAAACAAGTTGCATAGCCCTTTTGGAGGAGGTAGTACTGTCAGAAACACAACCAGAGCCACTGAAACCACTTGGTGAGGATGGAACATTTGGAGGGGGAGAGGAGGACAATTTGTTGAACGGGGAAGAATCAACAGATTTATAATGGCCATATCGCACTGATACTGGAGTGGTAGGGGGTTCGGACTGAATCATGGGAGTAGATTGACAATCTGTTCTTGATAGCAGTTGGGCAAGGGAAGAGGTGCCAGTTTGTTGGAGTTTGAAGAACTTAGGATTTTTTTGTTGAACTCGAGCATCATGGATTGGCCACGGAGTCAAGGTGCGATGGCAGAGACAGAGGACAGAAGACTGTCAGAAGCAGCACACATTTTAGAAGTTTCTGGTAATCCTGGGAGGTTCATATCGGTGATGCTAACTTGAGGTCTACTTACCAGTGTTCCAGGTATCGGTGTCCAAACATGGCTTGCACTCAAGTATTCCAAGTCTTTGATACTCACGAAGCGTTGATCCAGCACCTCGATGCATGCCATCCATCTATCCTATATAATTCCTCGACAATGCAAGGTGCTCATCCAACTTCAAATAGTCGATCTCCGAACCCATGAGCTAGGTACCATGCATGATCAGGGTATCTTTTCGGTCGTGGTCCAAATACATTCGAGCAAATGAATAACGGTCCTTTCAAGCAAGAGCGAGAGAGCAACATGTACTATCTGTTCAAGTCCCGAGCCAAATGGTCTTTAGCCAAGTTTCTTGTGGATAACTTCACGCAGACTCAGATAAACCGATTCCTCGCTTTGCCTTGGGTATGACTATTTCATCCTTGATAAAGCTATGCTCCCACTGATTTGCATTAGTTCGAGGAAAATCCAAGGCCCTCCTTTACTTCTGCAGAAGAGCTGTTGGGGTGGGTCAACACCCTTCCTTCGGGGCCAAAATGGCATAGTACTGTCCTACAAGTAGAGGGCTATGCAACAACCGATCCTATATGTTTGTTTTGGCGCGATGCTGTGGAGGTCGTAGCGTCCCTACTTGGGGATTCGATCTTTGGCGCCAACATGATGTTTGACCCCATTGAAGTCACCACCCATCTTGGACGAGAGTACAGTGAATGGTTTTCAGCGAAGGAAGCCCATCGCATCCAGGTGGGTTTTTCTGGAGTACTGAATCTTTACATGGGAACTGAAAGATAAATTTCTGCTAGGATTCACTGCCAGAGGGTGCAACGATTGTGCCCATTCTAGCTGCATCTGACAAGGCTCCCGTGACAAGGATGACAGGAGGGCTGGAAATGCACCCTCTTTTCATCAGTATTGGTAATATTCCAGGACACGTCCGCATGGCAGCTACCTCACACCATGCCAATCCCAAAGTTTGATGCCCCCAAGGGATGCCAGTCGGTCCTACAGAATCGTGTTTGGCACAAGTGCGTTGAAATCATCACTGCAGGCCTGCAGTACCTTGCTTGCTCTGGAGGCTTCATGCCGGATCCTCATGGATACCAGCGGCTATGTTTCACGCCGTTAGTAGCATGGACTGCTGACCTCCCTGAACAGTTGATGATCGCATGTGTCTCAAAAAGCGCTTCCCCCATCACAGAGGCCACTCACAAACAGTTTGGTGACACTCACTGCAGCCCCCCTCGTATGGGCGAGCTCACACTCAACCACATTGCTGAGCTCATTCAGAAGGTTGACCCGTGGAATCTTGCTGCCTTTCTGAAAAAGGCAAGGATGCTGTACCTCAATGGTGTTCACCTTCCGTTTTGGAGAAAATACCTGTTTGTGAACCTGTCCATTTTTCTTCTGCCCGAAATACTCCATGCTTGTCACAAGTTCTTCTTTGACCACATCCTCCCATGGTGCAAAGAATTGCTCGGCACTGAACTTGACACACGGTATAAATGCCATCACAAACACGTTGGGGTGAGGCACTTTGCGAGTGGTGTTTCGCATGTTAAGCAGATGACGGGTAGAGAACACTGCGACATCCAACGTACCCTTGTCGCCATGATTGCTGGCCGTGTTCCCCCACGCTTCCTCTGTGCGATACGTGCTCTCATCAATTTCATATACCAGGCACAGAGCCCTGTGCACACAGAGTCTTCCATCCAGGAAATGGAGTCATTGCTGCACGAATTTCATGACCACAAGGATGCCATTATTGAGGCTGGTGCTAGAAGGACAAAAGCAGCTGGCGCCAAAACCGACTTCAACATTCCGAAGCTGGAACTCTTTCACAGCTTTGCAACAGCAATTCATAATAACGGTGGACTCATACAGTATACTGTGGATGTCAGCAAACGTTTACTCATCACTCACTGCAAGCATCCATTC
Organism: Scleroderma bovista; assembly: GCA_037178675.1. Taxonomy (NCBI): domain Eukaryota; kingdom Fungi; phylum Basidiomycota; class Agaricomycetes; order Boletales; family Sclerodermataceae; genus Scleroderma; species Scleroderma bovista. The sequence goes on from JAYMGJ010000643.1 coordinate 21,621, forward strand.
GATTGTATGAGCAAGAGCAAAGACTTCGCGGAGCAAGTCATCCAGATCCTTGATCAGGAAGAAGTTATGTGGCAGTTTGATGTGTACACATTACTACGTTCCGGTGATGTATCGCTCATCAACACCATGTGTGAGGACAAAATAAGAACCGCGAATCCAACGCTTGCATGGGTTGCAAGTGTCTTGCCCGAAGAACAGTGGCAAATCCAAGGCCCCCATCCTGTCCATAATTACTTTGCCAGTGGTATACTCGCCAGTAATGCCAAAACTGCTCTATATGTTACGTCACGTCCAGATGCAACCAACCTGTTACCAAACGACATCGCAATGAAATATCACCTTTCCAACTTTGAAGCCCATTATTTGGAATTCCTGCAATTACATTCCCATGATACCCAGATTCACCTTACTTTCAACTCTATCGCCCTCTGGTATAAATTCTGTGTCCAGCTGCACTCCACTTTCCACTTGGCCCAGCTCATGCCAAGTCAGGCCATTCAAGCAGCACCTCCCTCGCAAGATTTCCTTTACGGCTGTTGTGATGCCGTTTTAATCACCCCCCCAAATGACGGTACAAAAAGTTCACATATACTTTGATCGTATGCTAACATATTTACCATGCACAGCTGCAAGTTATGTAGCGCAAGTACGTGCTGTATTCCAGCCTCGTGCACCTTCGCACTCCAGATTGCAAGCTGTTGAAGTCGCACGTGCACCCTGTTGGATTATAAACAGACTGTTATGGTTTGTTTATATACTTACATAAGCTTTCTCGCACTAGAGTAGAGTTCTATTACCATAGTCCCTCAGTAGCTTGCCAGCATACTGAGGGTGAGTACCATCTACTAACCACCACATCTACCTACTGATACCTTGTAGTTATCCTACAGGTACATACTAATATAAAGTAGCTTGCCAGCATACTGAGGTTACACTACAGCTTCTCCTTTTCCCTTCCTTAGGCTAGACCTTCCCTGTGCAGACCACCACCTTTCTATAGGTTATGAGCCCTGGCTCTGCCTAGCCAGGAGGAAAGGAATACCAGGAGAAAAGGAACCCAGAGGTAAATCAAGTGAAATGGTCAAAATTCCCGCACTCGAACTCGAAGGACAAAATTGGAAATTTTACTGCACGAAGTATCTCGAGGCCGCAGCCACATACTATTGCCTGGATGTGCTAGGTGGCAGACTGGACGATGGAACAGATGATTGGGAAGAGGGCAATGCCCTACTGTGTTCTCTATTCATGGATACAGTCCCAGCTTCTATCTACTACCAAATTTGCTTCAAATCCGTGCATGAAATCTACAATTACCTCGTGAACTGTTTCCGCGACTACGATCCAATCCAAGAACTCTGCTTGAAGAAATCCGCGGCCAGAACAAACGATGCCAAACAAGATCCGTCAGCAGAAAGTCCTACAAGCAAGAATGCAGCCACTGGCGCAGAACAGGAAGACCTACCAACGAAAGACCTCACCCGAGGCACAGAAGACGTCGATGACAGAAATGTCGGACATGAAGACCCACGCACGAGTGCAGAAGCACCTGCGAAGGGCAATAGCACCAATAGCGCAGAGACGACACCTGTCATACTCGAAAGCGCGCCGCACGAAACGCAAAACGTACCGCAAAACTCACTGCCGCTGACACCGAGGCTGCCAATTGAGGGCGAGCCAAACGGGTGCAAGCAGGAGGCGGCGGAAAGTGTCGCGACAGCAGAACGCACGAAAGGAACGGTCCAGTCAGCCGAACCAAACCAAACGGACGCGGACATCAATGAAACGTCCTTGCTGGGCAGAGAACCGGCGGAAAGGGCTTGTAGAGTCAATGAGGGCGACGAGACGGAGCGCAAAAGCCAGTCACAACTCCAACAAACTAATTTTTACTGCAAAGAAGATCGTCAGCGCAATGAAAACACCAACACGGACGTACCTAGCACATACAAACTGCCGCTCGAGGGGGAGTGGACAGTATATGCGAGCGGCGAGGCGAGAGACCCGAGAGGCAGCGCGAATGTGCCAAATGCAATGCCTGAGCGCGTGCATCGTCCAAGCGAGTCGAGAGGGACCGAGGATGCCAGAGGAGTCGAGTCAGAGAGCTGCGAGAGGGATACGAGCGAGGGAGTGAACATTGACGAGGCGGACGGCGATGCAGGCTGTGAACTCGAGCGCATAGACACTCAGAACGAGCTGGCGCAGCTCCTGACAACGACAATCGCGTCGTACGTCGATGACGGCGATACGAATGTGCGCGTGCACCTTAGATGCACGAGTTGGCGTGCAGGTGACGCGAATGGTCCTGGACGTGGAACGGATGTGTCGACGGGCCAGACGGATGTGTCGAGAGGTCGGACGAACACTCTGGACGTGTTGAACAGAGCTGAAATGGCTGGTATAAGCTGTGGTGAGGGAGCAGGGACGTACCTGGGAGCTGGAGATGTGAAACGCGTCGTGAACGCGACGGATGGCGTTGGGAGCCGGACGGACACATTGACTGAGCCCACGGACGTGCCAAGCGTTGAAACGGATGTGGTAACGCCTGCAAATGTGACAGAAACCGTCAGTATACCACGAAAGCGTCACATAGTTCAGTCAAAAGCCCTCGCAAAAGTGGGTCATCGGACATGTACATTTGCCTGTAAAGGTGGGACTAGCCGACGCCGGCTGATGCTCGCAGAACTGGGCCAGGCCGATGTTTTCTATTATTGCAAATCTAGTACAGGCCTGAGGGACATTAATCACTGCAAAACTGGGATGGGCTGATGTTTGATAAAAATTGCAGAACTGGGACTGGTGGGAGCATTGTAAAACTAGGTCAGGCCTGTTGAACAAAAAAATTGACAAGTGTTGCAAAGCTGGGACTGGCCGATGTTGTAGATACATTGCAAAACTGGGTCAGGCTGACATTGCAGAACTGGGTCAGGCCTTTTGAGGAAAAAATTGTCAAGCATTGCAAAACTGGGTCAGGCTGACATTGTATATACATTGCAGAACTGGATCAGGCCTGTTGAGAAAAAAAGTTGTCAAGCATTGCAAAACTGGGTCAGGCTGACATTGCAGAACTGGGTCAGGCCTGTTGAGGAAAAAGTTGTCAAGCATTGCAAAACTGGGCCAGGCTGACATTGCAGAACTGGGTCAGGCCTGTTGAGGAGAAAGTTGTCAAGCATTGCAGAACTGGGTCAGGCCTGTTGAGGAAAAAGTTGTCAAGCATTGCAAAACTGGGCCAGGCGGCTGCTACTAGAGTAGCACTC
>JAYMGJ010000644.1:0-24995 GCA_037178675.1 Scleroderma bovista
CGTTGAACGAGCAGTGCAAGTACCCAGGCTGATCCACCTCCTCTCTGGCATTACGGGAAATGGAAAGCGGGCATATACTGTCATAAAACCTGTGGCCCTCCTGACGGTCACTTCACTTTTACATTGCACGAGGTGGGCGGCCACTCCACCCCTCACCACAAACTTCACGACGTAGTGGTCGACCACGCACGTCAAGTTCTACCTTGTCATCGAGCGTGAGCGGAACCACGTACCTGAGTTGGCGAGTAAGGTCCGTGAGCTGAACCAGCGGCTGGATACCAACGTGAGCAGGACAGGTTTGAAATTCCACTTGCCACGAGGCAGATGTGTTTCCTTTCCTGGTCGCTGCCATGCGCCCTGTCCGATTTCCTCCACTTGGTGCTCGCAGACGGGGCTAAAATTTCACGAGGCCCCATGCGTAGTTGAACTTGGTCTGGACGGTGACGTGCGACTGGGCGAGCTCTTTCATTGTAATCGGAGGACCTGCCAGCGGATGTCAGAATATATGGCCGCTACGTGGCAAACTCACAAGACTTACGATTAGTTATTAGTTTTGATATATTAGTTGTTCTACCTACAAGATAAATAGTTCGTAGTCGTACTGTGTATATTCATCGCCTTTGGACCTGGTTCGCACCCATCCATCCATCGTGGTCACCCCAATTGACTCAGCGCGCGAATTCTAACAGCGGATTGCTGAGTGATGCAAATAAACGGGACCAACAGTACACGCACCTCAAGTTTGTTGTATGATAGTGAGACTTGAGTGTCCGCAGCATAGGGTAAGTCGGTGGACATAGTAGAGATGTACTAGGAGACGGGTTCCTAGCAGTGCTGCGAGGAGCGAACAACTTGAGTCTCAGGAAGCTGTGCGGCAGTGTTGGGGGTCTACTGAGAGGATGAGTCTGCATTTCCCTTTTTTTCTTCCTCTCGCTCATCATCATCACCTCGACAAGTAAACACACTCACTCAGGCTCTCCAAGATGATGGCAGACGCAGGAGGTAAGTCGAAACATGATCCTTTTGTGCAGATACTATACACAGGCCTTTCACTTTGGCAGTCAAAGCTGGCTCGTACTCGAACAGAGGTGATGGAGGTACTTGACATTTTTCTTTTTCCTGACCTCTTTCCCCTCCCTCCTTCTCCCTTTATTTTGCGCAGCGACGACGACAATGCTCATCGGTGCATTCCTCTCTCCTCCCCCCTTTCATTGCACGTACATGCATGCGTGTGTGTGTCCCTTTTTCACATATCTAGCTAGCCTATCGAGCATCGATGGCCCATAGTCTCGTTCTCGTCCGCACGCCCCACCCGCATCTTGCTGAATTTGTCCGTCCATCATCAGAAATACCGCAGATTTGCTCACGAGAACTTTTTGGTTTTGTTTCTTTTGTTTCTTTTCTAGAACAAGGACACCGTAACGACGACCGCGAATGAAGGAGCAGGTACGAAGACAGGGGCGGAAATTGTGATCGGGAGCGTGAGTAAGGCCACAGAGGTGGACATCATGGAGAGCAGGACAGGGAGAGGGAGCATAGGGATAGGGAGTAGCGGGAGCCGCATGGGCACAGAGATAGGGATATGGAACGGCACTGCGAGAGAGAGAGGGAGCGGTACTCATCGCGAAGGGACGATAGGCGCAGAGACTATGGTGGCGCCGGTGGCGGTTGTGGTGGTAGGCCGCACGTGGAGAGGGAGCAGCACGAGGAACACTGGCGGGACGACGATCGGCGCGATGATGAACGTGGTCACCGTCAAGGGCGTGAAGAGGGTTCGCCTGCTCGCAGGGGTGGGGGGGCGGTCGAGCACAGAAAGACACTGGCGGTGGCGCTACGCCAGAGAGGAGGTCGCCGACTCCTGAAGGGAGTGTTCCCCTGTCACAGTGCAGATGCAAGGCCTCTGGATGGGATGTCCATGCACCAGGGTATGAGCAGTATTCTGCCATGCAAGCGAAACAAACTGGTAGGAGAAAGTCTTCATATTTGTAATTCGTCTGACTATAGCCTTCTTTAATCTACAGGTCTCTTCAATCTGCATGGTGCTAACCGTACTCAGGTCCCGCCGATTCTCAGTATTTTAGGTCTCCCGCCCCCAATTCCCGTCCAGACATCCGGAATGCAGCAACCCTAACTTGTCTAGGCAGTCCCGGCGCCTCTATATTGGCAGCATCACATCCGACGTCAATGAGCAGAACCTTGCCGACTTCTTCAATAGCAAGATGATCGAAATGAGTATTGGTACAGGTGGTCCAGGCAATCCCGTCCTCGCGGTTCAGTGCAACTATGAGAAAAATTACGTGTTCATCGAGGTTGGTGACACTGCGATATGGCTCAATCCAGTGACACTTACATAACTTCATCTAGTTTCGAAGCGCTGAAGATGCAACAGCAGCCATGGCATTTGATGGTATCATCTTCATCAACGGTCCATTGAACATTCGTAGACCAAAAATTATGATGGCCCTGAGATGATCCCAGTCAGCGTCCACGTCCCTGGTGTCGTTTCTACCAACGTTCCCGATTCGATCAACAAAGTGTTCTTTGGAGGTTTACCAGCTTACCTCAATGAAGAGCAAGTACAAGAACTTCTCAAGAGCTTCGGCGAGCTCAAGACTTAACCTCATTTGGGAGAATGGAAACGGTCCTTCAAAGGTGGGGAGTTTGTGGCCTACTTTTCGTTGCCGACTAACCACACAATAGGGATTTGCATTCTTCTCGAATATGTGGATGCTTCTGTTACTGACGTCGCTATTCAAAGCTTGAACGGTATGGAACTCGGCGACAAATACCTCGTCGTACAACGTGCATCTGTCGGTGCTAAACCAGGAATGCCCAACTTGCCCTACGACCAGTTCCCAGAAATACCTCGCCCCATCATGCCAGCTGGCGAAACCAACACCTCTGATGCACGCATCCTACTCATGCTCAACATGGTCACTCCCGAGGATCTCGTAGACGACCAGGAGTACGGCGACATATACGAAGACGTCAAAGAAGAATGCTCTCAATACGGTGCCATAGAGGATCTGCGTATCCCTCGGCCGGTAAAGAAAGACAAGACAAAATTCGCGGCTGGAGAGACAGGCTTCCAGTCTGCCCTCGACGCACAGCGCGCAGACGAAGCCGCTGGTGTCGGGCGGGTGTATGTCAAGTTTATAGATGCCCTTGACGCACAGGCTGGGCTGAAGGCACTCGCTGGATGGTCGTTCGCGGGGCGGTCTATCATCGTGACTGTACTGAACGAGGACCCAGACGACGCCTCCGCTTAACTTGATCTTTGCGCCGCAGCCTAATGCACCGCCTCCTCTTCTGACCTCTTAAGTGTCAGAGGGTCTCTGCTATTGTCCTGGTGCTGGTGCTGGTGACTCGTTACTCAATTTATGTGACACATGCTTCAAAAGTAGCTAGCTATATCTGCTTTCCTTTACAAATTCTTGATGCCTTCGTATGTATGTCGTCATTGTCGTCCATGACATGGTTTGTTTCTTCAACTGTCCTATGCATTCTCTCACTGCTTGGTCAGGGAGTATACTGTGCTTCGAGACTGGCATGGTTGACATCTACACATATGATTTGCCTCTTCCAATGTGTACTCTCATAGGACTAGTTTTGCAAAATCCAAACACCCTGTCTCAGAACTACACAACCACTTTACTAAGTTGGATAAAAATGACAATACAGAAACTCTAGTAGAAATAAAAACCAGATGTCATCTGTCAGAGCAATGCCAGTTGATGGTGCAAAATGATAGAGTTGCAAATGTTCCCAGTGGTGATGTATCAGGGTTGAAACATATGGATGGATATCCTAATGCTAGCACAGAAATAATATTACACTATATAGTACCAAACAATATATATATATGAGTGCACTTTATCAATAAGGGGGCCACCTGAAGATGATGGCAACAGGCAAGTTGGGAGAACTTGCCTTGCAGCTTCAAAATGAATTGTACTTGATAAACTGTTATGCTTAACCTCCTCTTTCTCCTTTTTAAAAAATATTTTAATTCTAGGATTATATAAAATATAGGCCAAAATTGTATGAACATATTTGGGTTATTGTAAAAGGGGAATGAGAAAGCATTCATCCTAGGGGTAAACATGTGAGAAGCCTAATTATGTGCTATCACTAGAGGCACAGAAACACTGATCCCAAGCTGACCCATGGACCATGTTGCTAAAATCAAGCAGAGGAAACCTTCCAATTATGACTGTAGTTGAGGGGGAATACCAAGAGAATGGATGATATGATGGAGGCACCCACAAGAACAATTGATTGCTAGAGCCCACAATCCACCCATTATCTAGCAGAAAAAGACCATGACTCAACTGACTAGAATGCTTAGCCATATGAGTCAATTTATCACCAGCACTGGGCAAAGCAGAAAGCATAGAAGTTGGCATGGAAATGGGTGAAAATGGGGGTGGATAGGGCTGAATCTGCATTGTGGGAAAGTTGCCTGCCTGAACAGAACTTGATTCAGTCTGTGCATCCCAAACTTGGATTGTCTGATCCTCTGAGCCTGACACAATGTGCCTTCCATCTGGTGAGAATCCAACTGAGTTGACTGAGTCTGTGTGCCCTTGCAGAGGGTTGCCCACCTGGGCACCTGTCTGTGCATCCCAAACTCGGATTGTCTCATCCAAAGAGCCTGACACAATGTGCCTTCCATCTGGTGAGAATGCAACTGAGTAGACTGAGGAAGTGTGCCCTTGCAGAGGGTTGCCCACCTGGGCACCTGTCTGTGCATCCCAAACTTGGATTGTCTGATCCCAAGAGCCTGACACAATGTGCCTTCCATCTGGTGAGAATCCAACTGAGTTGACTGAGGAAGTGTGCCCTTGCAGAGGGTTGCCCACCTGGGCACCTGTCTGTGCATCCCAAACTCGGATTGTCTGATCCAAAGAGCCTGACACAATGTGCCTTCCATCTGGTGAGAATGCAACTGAGTAGACTGAGGAAGTGTGCCCTTGCAGAGGGCTGCCCACTTGGGCACCTGTCTGTGCATCCCAAACTCGAATTGTCTCATCCCTTGAGCCTGACACAATGTGCCTTCCATCTGGTGAGAATGCAACTGACAAGACTGAGTCTGTGTGCCCTTGCAGAGGGTTGCCCACCTGGGCACCTGTCTGTGCATCCCAAACTCGGATTGTCTCATCCCTTGAGCCTGACACAATGTGCCTTCCATCTGGTGAGAATCCAACTGAGTTGACTGAGGAAGTGTGCCCTTGCAGAGGGTTGCCCACCTGGGCACCTGTCTGTGCATCCCAAACTCGGATTGTGTGATCCCTTGAGCCTGACACAATGTGCCTTCCATCTGGTGAGAATGCAACTGACAAGACTGACTTTGTGTGCCCTTGCAGAGGGTTGCCCACCTGGGCACCTGTCTGTGCATCCCAAACTCGGATTGTCTCATCCTCTGAGCCTGACACAATGTGCCTTCCATCTGGTGAGAATCCAACTGAGTTGACTGACCAAGTGTGCCCTTGCAGAGGGTTGCCCACCTGGGCACCTGTCTGTGCATCCCAAACTCGGATTGTCTCATCCAAAGAGCCTGACACAATGTGCCTTCCATCTGGTGAGAATCCAACTGAGTTGACTAAGGAAGTGTGCCCTTGCAGAGGGTTGCCCACCTGGGCACCTGTCTGTGCATCCCAAACTCGGATTGTCTCATCCCTTGAGCCTGACACAATGTGCCTTCCATCTGGTGAGAATCCAACTGAGTTGACTGAGGAAGTGTGCCCTTGCAGAGGGTTGCCCACCTGGGCACCTGTCTGTGCATCCCAAACTCGGATTGTCTCATCCCTTGAGCCTGACACAATGTGCCTTCCATCTGGTGAGAATCCAACTGAGTTGACTGAGGAAGTGTGCCCTTGCAGAGGGTTGCCCACCTGGGCACCTGTCTGTGCATCCCAAACTCGGATTGTCTCATCCCTTGAGCCTGACACAATGTGCCTTCCATCTGGTGAGAATCCAACTGAGTTGACTGAGGAAGTGTGCCCTTGCAGAGGGTTGCCCACCTGGGCACCTGTCTGTGCATCCCAAACTCGGATTGTGTGATCCCTTGAGCCTGACACAATGTGCCTTCCATCTGGTGAGAATGCAACTGACAAGACTGACTTTGTGTGCCCTTGCAGAGGGTTGCCCACCTGGGCACCTGTCTGTGCATCCCAAACTCGGATTGTCTCATCCCTTGAGCCTGACACAATGTGCCTTCCATCTGGTGAGAATGCAACTGACAAGACTGAGGAAGTGTGACCTCGAAAAGTATGTTGATTACTAGGCCAATCTTCATGTTTCCCCCTGGCAACCTTAGCTATCCTTGGAAAAGTTGCAGTCAGCATGTTGCCCAGTGCTGACCTGAATGGTGAAAATGGTAATCCAGACAGGTACAAGTGTGGTGTGCTTTCAGAAATTACACCAGCAAAATTTTGCACAAACTTGATGCCATCCTTGATAAGCATCAGAGTATCCCCATACTCTGCTTTTCCCTGTCACATTATTAGTATGCCACTCAACTTATGCAACATAACATATTCACCTGCAGCCATCCCTCAGCAGAGGTCAAAGCCCTATCAGCCTCACCAATACACTTGCACACCCCAAGTACCTCCATCCAAAATAGAATCCTTTCTCCAGTCACAATATCCATGACATGTTTTGCCAGGTCTGTATCAAATGTGGAGTCATGCAGGTGGGTTGCCCAGAATCGACAGGAGTACAACAGATGCAGTGGAATATTCTTTTCGATCTTCATTTCCAAGTCTGCCACTGCTGAGTTGCGAACATATGATGTTTCTAGTCCACAAATATTGAACCGAAGGCCATCTCGCATGACACAGAGCGAGGCAAGGGCCAGTTGATGGTGTACATCAGCTTCGTTGATGAAGAATTCGCCACTCCGCTTTTCATCCAACAAGAAGTCATAGAACGAAGCATGCATGGGTCGAACAGGAGTGGATGGGTCGGTGGTACCAGTGAGAAAGGACGCCATGTAGTCGAGGATGATATCTACGGGAAAGTGGTCGTCCTCCCGAGTGAACTTGCAACGCATCGAGTCCAGTGCACTGATAGAGAGTGGTTCCCTTGCCCACAGGATCTGCCGCATGACAGAACGAAATCTCTCCAGCACATCCGCATCCCCTTGTATGAGATCCTTCAAGGACATGGTATAGATGTCATCGAGGAGATTGGCTCCATCGCCAGCATAAGACATGATCTTATGAAAGCGCTTGCTGGCTATCACGCCGATCCTAGGGCGAAGGAAATCACACGCCAGACGTGCCCATTCGAAGAGACCATTTGATTTCGCGGCAAGATGTTCCACATCCTTGTCGGAGAATGCGGCGCCAAGTTCCTTGAGTGTGGTGGAAATATAACGAGTAATGTCACGGGTTACTGATTCGGCTTCGATGTCGTCGAGAGACCTTGCCTGGACGTGCTGATTGGCTAGCAATGCTTGTCTAATGTCCATGATAGGCCGAGAAGTCAACACGATTCGGATGTTCGCTGGAAGCTGTGCATCACGAGCAGCAAGAATACGGAGAATATCCCGCCTGGTGGCCTCCGCACCACTCTCGTCCAATGCATCAATGACGACGACCACATTTCGGGACAAAGGCCCTTCCAGTTGGGAAAAGGGTTCAAGTATGAACTTCTGCCACTGCTCTGCGACGTCTGCCGTATCCCTCAGCGAGTAGTCATTGGCGATCACCTCGGCTAGAATCTGCCGGAGGCGGAGGTCGCGATCAGCCAAGTGGCGTGCGATGGTCGTGAACAGCTTCACATGAAGTCCCTCGTGATGTCTAGTACGGCTGAAGCAGAAGCACGACCCAAGCATGCCGAGATTCTGTGCCTGTAAAGCAATCGTGTGGGCGATGGCAGATTTTCCCCTTCCAGCTTGACCGTGGAGCCAGAGGATTGGTGGTGTCGCTGGGTCTGTGTTATTCATCCAGTCAAGGATCTCGTTCAAGATCTCGGTTCTTGTGCCATCAAGACACTTCTTTCCTTTGATCAGCCCGACTTGGCCCGCGCAAACCAGGGAGTCCAAGGTAAGGGCTTCCTGGATCTGTTGGAAACCCACGCTAAGGTCTTCCCGGACCTGTTGGACACCCCCTTGGACGTCGAGGAGTGCCCGATCTCGAAGATCTTGCATCAGTTTATCTAACTTCGAGTTGTAGTTCGCGACCTTGGCGTCTGTCTCGTCAAAGACGCTCTTCCCAAGTCTACGCCCTGTGAAGGAGATGAATTCCTATGAAAAGGCAGAAATAAAGGGGCAACCTACAGAAGCTCTTGGTGTCCGAGTACTGCGAGATGAAAAATGCACATTCCCGTATTATCTGGGCGATCTGTACCAGCACGTCCTTCGTGGTGTTGATCTTCGACGAAGACTTGTTTTCCAGGATAAGTACGTAGGTATCTCTGACTCTAGAGAGGAGAGTAGCAATAGACTCGTCGAGGTTCGCTTGAGCGAGGATCATCTGTCCGGGATCACATCAACAGCCACGTGTGGTATGATGTATGCACACCTTGGAGGCTACACTCAATGCACTCAACGCCATCTGAGCATATGGATGTATCTATGGATGGCCATCAGACAGGATCAGAGCACATTCAAGCGACAAAACTAACGTTAGCAATGGTATTGACGATGGTATTGAAGGTCTTCAGAGGTTGAAGATATGTGGCATTGATGGTATCTACGACGGTCAGCGTAGTATTCGCACGGTCGATTGCATTGACACCGGTTCCTGCAACGCCAGGAATGGGATTGATATTCAACAGCTTCTTCTCTGCGTCCTCAATAATGGTTTGAGTAGGCTTGTCATCATCTGGCACCTACGTAGCTGAACCCTTAAGCACTGGAAGTGCATGAGACAATATATGTACATACCGCGGGAGGAGGTTGTCCTTTATCTTTTTGCACTGCAGCGCCGCCAGGATCAGCTCCGACAGTGGAGGCTTGAGGAGGGGTGTCCCCCGGGATTTCAGGGATGACTGGAGCGGGCTAGTTGTGTATCGTTGCGCGCAAACAGTTCAGATCAGACCAGCACACACGGATAAGCTGAACCTACTTGATCAGATGAAGCAGACAACCCCTTTCCCTGGAATGGATCGAGAGCAGGACTTGTTATGAGAGGACCATGGGCAGACTGCACAGGCAGCGCTTCTGTTTGTCCTGGAACAGGGTCATTCGGCTCATCTTGCTGTGGTGCTCCCTGTTCGTCAAACCGATAGAGATTGCATTTACGGCACCGACATACCTTGGAAAAAACGTTTCGGAAGTGGTGGCGAAATCGTTTGAGCGTTGCCTTTCCTTTGGTAGTCAAGGTTGAGTCCGCATCGGTGGGGGTAGAGGCGCGAGGAAGCTGCTGGGACGAAATCAGTTCAAGCCCTGCTCGGTATCGTAATAGGTTCTCCAGTTCACATACCGCGCCTCCGCCGGACGGTTTCGGTGGACTCTTGCGGTTTTTCTTAGCCATTGGTCAGAGATGGATTACAATTCTGGATCTTCTGGTAGGCGGTTAGCTGGTAGAGATAAGAGCTTGTGGAAGGGAACGAAATGCCTCGTTGCAAGCACTGCCGCTGATCCACATGTTGCCCCCCAAGCAGGGGGGTTGGCAACTACGTGGTCTATGGCCATTGATCTCTTCGTTTGTTGCCCTTGCACGTCCGTGTCCGACATCTCCATCGGTTAGCGTGCAAGCCTGTTTCTTTACTCCTATTCCTTCCGCACCTCCGCAAAGATCACGACCATCGTCCCTGGCTTGGGCGAGATGGCCAGCAAACTCGAGGATGAGGGGTTCAGAGCTGAGTGCGCACATCGTCGCTGACCTCCATTATGCCTCTTCCTAGCATGGTGTCTCAGTTTGCGTTCTTTCCACTACACAGTCCCCCTCTCATCTTGTCTTAATGTTTAATGTGATCTGCTTTCTTTATCCTTGTCAACCATTCACAATGCTGACGCTTCGCTTCCGTTCTTGACAGGTTTGCACTAGATGTCGTCAACGTTGACTTCCAGATCATCCAAACTCGCCTAGAATCTCCTCCTCAACCCCAGCTCAGTTCCGTACTTCACTCAACCTCCAAGCTGGCAGTTGACGCCCCATTCTGGGAAACAAGCAGGAAGACTCCTCACGCAACACTCATCGTCACCATCCTTGCACGGAGCCGACTTTTCTCAGCATCCTCTTTTAGTGACAAGCAGGCAGCGCAATAACGGCCACGGTCGTCTCGCCAAGGCATTGATTGACTAATGTAGAGAACTCACGTCCATGAAAGCTCACTGCATTCCACAAGTGGATCACATGGCCCTCCTGGTCGAACCTTTGCCATGTCCTTCATATCCCATTTTGTTTCCGCTGGTGCGCAGCCAATTTCTCTGATCCTCCTATGTTTTTGCAGAAACCCAACATAGAAATAGGGACACCCCCATCGAATTCAAGGCTGTAACTGAATTGTAATCACCTGGTGTAGGGTCCCATCGCGTCTGGCTGGGCAGCGGAATTCGAGACCTACTACGCGCCTTCAGGTCCGGCCCATCCCATCAGACGCCAAAACGATGCACTTGTATAGACATACATTGCAGATTAACCGTAAGTCTGTCATGGCTGACATCATAAACTAATATCCCGTGGTACAATGATGCTTGTTTGGTGTCTGGTGTGTCTGGCGGACGCGCTTACCGTCTTTTATTACCCCGTAAACCTATACTGTAAGTTCTGTACAGACCACGTATGCTGGAGATGTTAATTATCTTCAATACCGCCGCGCCCATTGTGGCGCCTAGCGATGACGACGTGCGAGCATCGACTTCTATACGGCACATCAAGACCCCTGCCCAATCTTCGACGGGGAAACAGTTAGAGGCGCACCGTTTGGTCACTGTTTTAGTCGGGAATGGTATCCACTGACGTGACACTCCCCTGTCAGTCCTTTAGTTGCTGCCATTTTGTTCATAAAATATCATTATACATCACTAAGGGTACTACAACGCGTCCCATGCATTGGCACGAATATCTAGGGTGATTACTCGCCAGCTGTAGCCACAGACGGATGCAGTGGGTATACCCCTTGAATCGGCGATAAAATATACCTGAGAGCTTGTTCACCAACTGTCCAAAGTAAACGTGCCTGCAGACTTGACCGCAAACTGGGACTTGTCTCCGTCGTCTGCACAGTGCGTGTTTGTGGAGATCAGAGCGTGATCCAGACCTAAGGTGGTCCTTGCGAATTCGGTCCTCGGTCGCCCAGGCAGGTGATCGGGTAGTAATAAATCATACTCACCCATGACATGTTACTTCGTCCTCCCATCGGCAGATCCGGGAATACGCCACCTGTCGCGACCACGAGCGATAAGGGTATCCTTTTTCACACTTGATTGAGTGAACAGGCCGCTACTCCTCTTCGTATCAGCCAAAACAACCATGAGTTCGGACGTTCCCTTTGCACGTACATACCTAGGTGCACGGCTGACATGGTCGGCTGTTTCATATGTACGCGACAAACCTTCGTTGCACGGACATCAACTTGAAGGTGCTTATCAGACTTCCCCGGGTTCTGGCACAGCTTTGTGGTGCAAATTCTCACCCGCAAGAGCGAGAAATGGGCCGCATTATTTGCTCTAAGGAAAAGAGGTCTTGATATGTTGAATGCTCCTCCTGTTGGAATTACGTAGCACAGGATCAGAAAAAGACTATGATCGTGTTTACCTATACCCATACAAGAATGTTTCACTCACCTTCGATTGAAAAAACTGTTCCCCAAGACCACAGAAATGAGAGCAGCCGGGATCGGGTCGTAAACTTAATCGTCGCAGATCACGCCTATTTACCGTCGTCTCAGTTCCCAGCACATCAGGTTAGTACGTTTGAGTGCCCAGAGTTACTTGGCAGCTTTCGATATCTCGCCACTTCGGTGATGGGCGGGAACAAATTCAGTCAATGACTCGAGACGTATCTACTGACTTGCCTGGGCGATATGCATCCCTATACCTGTTGTATTCCCAGTATCCACTTGAGAACGCAGTGTGGGTGGGTCTCAGGTATAGCGGCGAGGAGATACGTGAGTATGCTCGGAAAGACTTGATGTGCAATCGCGATGTTTCAACGGATGGGATTGATGCAACTGACCTGCTGACTGTGCAGCGCGCGTATTACTACAGGAGCATTCCGATTTTCCAAGGTGAGGACTTTGCGTTCGATCTACCAAAATGTACATACAACCAAGTAAGACTCCATTAGTAGCCGTCTTGCAAGGCTAATCGACGCATTGCAATCGTCCGCTGGGTAGATAGGGTGGTGCTCTGTCAGTGCACACAAGTACCTATGCAGCGCGAAGAACACTCACTCGGCTTTCTGATGGCCTCATTTACAATCACCAAATGCTTGTACCCCCGCAATCCACCCCACCTCGAGCCCCTTTCCTTTCTTCCTCCCCACATACTCAAGGAAACGCGCCAACAAGCTCATCGCAGAGATCATGCGTTACTTTTGATGCTTTGGGTGACGTGGTGATGAGTACTTTGCGTGGCGTATGTGGACCGTCGAAGTAGGTAGCAAAGGGGTCAGACGCAAGGTCAGCGTTCAGTTCTTCGTTGAGCCAATACTTGTCGTTATTGTGGAGGTCGATGTATGCTTGTGTGATACCGTCCAGTGCTGGCCCGTCTCTTCTCTGCCATCACAGGAGATGGAAAATGGACATAACGTCGTGAAAAGCCGTGACCCTCCTGACAGTCGCTTCCTTGCGTCGGACGAGGCGAGTGAGCACTCCATCTGCCTGTCCACAAACGACACAATGTAGTGGTCAACCACACACGCCAAGCTCTACCTTGACATCATCGTCGGCGATGTCAAACCCAACATCGAGCGGACGGGAGCCACATACCTGAGTTGGCAAGCAAAGCCGGTGAGCTGAACCAGAGGCTGGAGGATGCAGTACCAACGCGAGCGGGGGTGTTCAGGGATTTGATCAAGAGGACGAATGGGAGGACTGTGTGGTATAGAGACTGCAGTTGGTTCTCCTTCTAGAGGAACGACCATCTTCGTCTACGAAGAGAGTCTGGCTTAGGAGAGGCGACTTCTCGTTTCGTGCTTCATTTCCGATCCGTCTTCGCGTCGACACGAGGGCGTTGCCCTCCTTTGCTCCAGTGAGTCTTTTCCATCTGCGATCATGTCATCTGCACGCGCCAGTCCACGTGTTCTCATCGAGTCTCCAAGTGACGACGACAACGCTCAGATCCTCCCCCTTTTGTTGCACGCATGTCTTTCATATTGCTGGCTCGAGGGCCCATAGTTGCGTCGCGTCCACCCCCGTTACCCCACCGCATCTGCTGAATCTATCAGCACTCACGAGAACTGACTTTGTTTCTCTTCTTTTCTAGAACGAGGACACTGCGACGACTGCGAACGAAGCAGCAGGCATGAAGACGGTGGACATCGTGACAGGGAGCGTGAGTACGGCCACATCGACGGATATCGTGGAGAGTGGGACAGGGAATGAGAGCTGCACGGCGATAGAGAAAAAGAACGGTACTCGTCGCGACGAGACGATAGGTGCAGAGACTCCTACGGTGGCGGTGGTCCGCGCATTGAGAGGGAGCACGAGGAACACAGGTGAGACGACAATACACGCCACGAATTCAGGCGCGATGGTGATCGTGGTTACTGTAGAGGGTTTGTCTGCTTGCAGGGGCAGTCAAGCACGGAAAGAGGGCAGCACTATGCCGGAGAGGAAATCGCCGACTCCCGAAGGGTGTCTCCCTGTTATAGCGCAGATGCACACTGGATGGGACGCCCATGCACCAGGATTTGAGCTTCTGCCATGCAAGCGAAGCAAACTTGTAGGAGGTTGTCTTCATGTGTATTGGTACTCGTCTGACTATAGAATTTTTAACTACAGGTCTCTTCAATCTAACCGTACTCAGGTTCCGCCGATGCTCGGTATTCCAGGTCTGCCGTCTCCAATCCCATCCAGAAATTCAGAATGGGCATAGGTAACAACCCTAACTTATCTAGGCAGTCCCGGCGCCTGTATATCGGCAGCATCACATCCGATGCCAACGAGCAGAACCTTGCCGACTTCAACAACAACAAGATGATAGAAATGAATATCGGTACAGGTGGTGCAGGCAAACCCGTCCTCGCGGTTCAGTGCAACTATGAGAAAACTTACGCGTTCATCGAGGCTGTGGTCGCTGCGATGTAACCTCATACAGCGGCACTTAAATAACTTCATCTAGTTTCAAAGCACTGAAGACGCAACAGCAGCTATGGCATTTGATGGCATCACCTTCATCAACGGACCATTGAAAATTGGTAGACCAAAGGATTACGGCGGCTCTGAGTTGATTCCAGTCAGCGTCCATGTCCCTGGTACCGTTTCCACCAACGTTCCAGATTCGATCAACAGAGTGTTTGTTGGAGGTTTACCAGCCTATCTCAACACAGGGCAGGTACAAGAACCACTCAAAAGCTTCGGTGAGCTCAAGGCTTTCAATCTTGTGCGGGAGAAAGGAAACGGTCCTTCAAAGGTGAGGGGTCTGTAGCGTACCATTCGTTCCCGACTAACCACACAACAGGGATTTGTGTTCCTCGAATATGTGGATGCCTCTGTTACTCACGTCGCTATTCAAAGCTTCAACGGTATGGAACTCGGCGACAAATACATCGTCATGCAACGCGCGTCTGTCGGTGCCAAACCAGGAATGCCCAACTTGTCCTATGACCAGTTCCAAGAGATACCTTGCCCCATTATGCTAGCTGACGAAAGCAATACCAGGCACTCGGATGCACACATCCTACTCGCTTAACATGGTCACTCCCGAGGATCTCGTAGAGATGACCAGGAGTACAGCGACATGTACGAAGATGCCAAGGAAGAATGCCGTTCGACGCACAGTGTACAGACGAAGCCACTGGTGTCGGGCGAGTGTATGTCAAGTCTATAGATGCGCTTGACGCACAGGTCTATCATCACAACTGTACTGAACGAGGACAGCCAGATGATGCCTCTGCTCAACTTGATTTTTGCGCCACAGCCTGATGTCCTAATGTTAGCACAGAATTAAAGTTACGCTATATAGTACCAAACAATATATATGAGTATGCTTTATCAGCAAGGGGGTCTCTTGCAGATGCTGGTAACAGGCAAGGTGGTTCTAGGATGACTTGCCTTGCAGTTTGAAAATGTACTGTAGTTGATAAATAGCGTTTTGCTTACCCTCCTTTTCTCCTTTTTTAAAATATTTGAATTCTAGGATCACTGGATGTACCAGGTGCTGGAGAAGGCAGGTGTGTAGGGCCAGGAGAAGCTGTAAGCACAGTTTATGCTGGGTGCATGTGCAACTTCAACACTCCCCCTCACTGTGCTGCACATAGAGCACTTCAGTGAATAAGGTGCTAGATGCTGCCAGAGGGAAACTGTAAGCCTAGTTGGGCTCTGAACTTCACAAATTGAATTTCTCGCATGCATCAGCAAAACAGCACTTTTGGGCTACAGACACTACAGACCACATGACTTGTGTACAGGTCTGTACAGCCTGTACAGACCCATTAACTCTGCCAATCAGTAAATCACTTCTTTTGTTTGATTACACATAAGTGTTCATAGTGGCCCATAATAGCCCATAATATAAATGGTATACTACCAGATTGAGCCAAACCTCCCCCCAGATGCTCAGTGTTGCCCAGCAATGCAGAAAGTCTGCTATGCAAACTGGAGAGCAAGCTAAAGGCTTATAACAGCACAAATGCATCATGGGTACAAATGGCCATAATAAATTGTTTACCTGCTAGTAGCTTTCAAGTATGTTGGACTACAAATGATCCAAGTGACTAAGTTTTCATGCAGTAATTGCCAAACTCATAAAATTTATTTATCCTACTAGTAGTACACTCCATGCACACAACTCAATACAAGGCACATACCATCCACATCGTGACATACAAGTATGAACAACATGATACTATTTATATGGACTACTTAGTCCAGACAAGCCATCAATAGCTGATCACCAGCTCGCTCAACAATTGTTCCTAGGATTGATGAGTACAATAAAAATTAGTCTGGTAAGGTGTAAAACATACCTTGGCGTTTGGTGGACTGTCATGATTCATGGGCAAGGGGTCGACGCAGAGACAGCTCACTCAATCTGCATTGTTTCATCGCTACTTGTAATGCCCCCACATCCATATCCTTCTCATGAACCTGAGTTGTCTTGTTCTGAGCTTGATGCTGATAGAGCCTGGAAATTACTTCGTGTTGATGAGCCAGGCAAGCTGGCAGGACTTGCTCAGCTCAGACGACTTCTTGTTGTGCCCTCGTGATGTCCAGGACAAGAAGTGCCTTGTCACTCTCTTCAAGATCATTTGGTAGCTAAATGACCTGTGATAAGCAAAGGGACAAGGGTAAATTTACAGGTCACCTACTGATTGTGACAGCAAGTCAAGAGCCTCATACAACTCGGAGAGGGTGCCAAATGGATTGAGTTTGGACTCAGTAATATCAGGACAGTGAGTAAGTGTACTTGTGACAGGAAAGTTGCACCTCCAATGAGACGAGTTATTGCCAGCATGGAGTGAGTCGGGCATAATGAGTAGAGTTCAGGCAAGTCCCATTAGCTCAGCCACTGATGGGGGCTGATAATATATTACGTACACAGTTTTCCCAGGTTTTCCCCTGTATAATGCCTTGTTGTCCAAGTTGCGGTAAGGGCTTCAAGAGTGAAAGCTCTGTAGCAATGCACATGGGCCAACCTCGTTCTGGCTGCAACACTTGGATCAATAATCTAGTTTGTATTCACGAGTCTCTGCATACTGAGATCCCGACTTCAGCTGACCAAGATTTTGACTCTATTGATATGGTCATTGAGATGGAACATTCTGTGGATCCCTCAAACCCCACTATAGCCTTCCAACCACCCTCGATGGATTCGTCCAGTAGTGACATGCCAACCGTACCCATGGACACTTTTGATGGTGCAGCACAAACGTATGGACTTGGCCAGACGTTTATGGACACATTTGGGAGTGACCAGTTCAGTGAATTCCAGAAGTCAAACCTGTATTATCCCTTCACTTCCTGCAGTGAATGGGAGCTAGCATTATGGCTACTTTGCTCTGGGCTCAGCATGTGAGCCATGGACGCCTTTCTATTGTTACCAATTGTGAGTCCATTCCCCACTTTCTTTGCATCTTATTTACAACTTGGACTTTGTAGATAAGGACCCTTTGTCTTTCATTTTTGACTGTGAAAGAACTCTGTGGGCGCGCAGAGCTTCTTCCAAGCGGACCATGTTGGCATGCAATGGAGGTATGTATCAACAATGCACCCAACAAAACAACCCGTGTACTTGTACTGGTGAGATCCGTTGGAGTGTATTGCATGGCTCCTTAACCATCCCTTGTTTCACGATGTGCTCGAGTTCGTTCTGCATTGTGTATACAGGACGTTGGAGAAGCACATAATGCACCTGCATTGTCCCATACAACACGGACAGACGAAGCTGACAATTGGCCGTTCTACATGGCCAGCTGGGATAGGGCCCAGCTATGGCGCATCCTCATGCCATACGAGTGGGCTAATGTAAGCAGTTTCACCATGCAATATTGGTGGCTCATGGAGAGGTTGTCACCAAGCAATATCAGTGGGCTGACACACTGGTACACTAGATCAGAATGGACTGCGGCAAAAGGGCCTTATGCAGCTGGCATTGAGGCCGAATGATTGCAGCAGGGCAGCTGCCATAGCAATGCAGCCAGAGGTGAATGCCACAGGGTTGCCATGGCATTGAGGCCGAATGATTGCAGCAGGGCAGCCGCCATAGCAATGCGGCCAGAGGTGAATGCCACGGGCTTGCCATGGCATTGAGGCCGAATGATTGCAGCAGGGCAGCCGCTGGCCAGAAGTAAATGCCACAGGGTTGCCACAGCATTGAGGCCGAATGATTGCAGCAGGGCGCTGCTGTAGCAATGCGGCCAGAGGTGAATGCCACAGGGTTGCTGCAACATTGAGGCTGAATGATTGCAGCAGGGCACTGCCATAGCAATGTGGCCAGAGGTGAATGCCACAGGGTTGCCACGGCATTGAGGCTGAATGATTGCAGCAGGGCAGCTGCCATGGCATTGCGGCAAAGGACTAGGGTAGTAGTTGCAGCAATGTGGCCAAAGAACCATACACTAAATTGGTGTCTCACAATGTGTCAAGCCCACCATGATGGTGTCCCATTATTACCTGACAGCCCCAGGAACATGATCATCTATAGGATCAGGGGGCCCTGGAGATGGTGTACTCTATTCTACTATGGAGCCCTAGCCATGCAAATGAATAGAAGGGCTGCAGTGCCAGTGTTGCATACTTTGCATCAAGCTGTGGAATTGGTGTCCTGTTTCTGTTGGTGGGCTGATAGAATGGTGTGTCCCATATGTTTTATTGGGCTGTAGGGTTGTTGCCCTGGCCTTGGTGTAAAGCTGCATATATAGTGTCCCTTGCTTCCCAATGGGATGCATATAGGGTGTACCCTTCAGAGTAGCAAGCCATGGGGGTGGTGTCCCATGACTATGAGCAGGCCCTGGAGTCAGTGTCATTTATATAGTCAGGGTGGCCAGCATATGGGTATGATGTCCCATAGCATTAGATGGGCCCTAGTAAAGGTGTTATATAGCTATGTGGGGAAACCTTGCAAGTATATTTCAAAGTCACAGGTTATGAATGTGGTATCCCAGAGCATGAAGCAAGCCCTCAATGTGGTGACAACTATGTAGTCGGGCAGGCCTGTATGTTGGCTTCCCCTTCGGTATGATGGGCCATGAGGTTGGCATTCCAGTATACCCAACAGGCCCTAGATACCATGTTCATTGTCTAAATGTAGTGCCGCATATATGCAGCTCTCATAGTACCATTAAGCCAGGATGCGGCATTACATACATGTGGCACTACACTTTCAGCACAAGCCTGGATGCGGCACAACATGGCACAGCAGAACAGCAGCACAACATACTATTGGCACTACAGGATCAGCACAATATACATATCATTGGTGTACCATGACACTGATGGATTATGAAAATATGGTTGCTGGACATATGTTTTGAGAAGAAAGGTCCACAGGAGTCCAAATATGGCTGCGGGAATAATGCTCCAGCATGCTCCGGCCACGGCAACAATGTCCCAGACACATAGTACCAAGTACAACATGAGCTGGGCAAGTAAAACAGTGGTAATCATGTATTAAACAAATATCATTGCCAAACATATGTTGTGAGCAGAAAGGTCCGCAGGAGTCCAAATATGGCCGCGGGAATAATGCTTCGGCATGCTCCGGCCGCAGTAACAATGTCCCGGACACATAGTATCATATACAACATGAGCTGGGCAAGTAATCATGTATTAAACAAATATCATTGCCAAACATATGTTGTGAGCAGAAAGGTCTGCAGGAGTCCAAATATGGCTACAGGAATAATGTCCTGGCATGCTTCAGCCATGGCAACAATGTCCCCGACACATAGTACCATGTAAAACATGAGCTGGGCAAGTAAAACAGTGGTAATCATGTATTATGCAAATGTTGTTGCCGGACATATGTTATGAGCAAAAAGGTCCGCAGGAGTCCCAATATGGCTGCGGGAATAATGCTCTGGCCCCTTCCGGCCATGGAAACAATGTCCAAGACACATATAACCACACACATAATCTTCTAGGCAAGCACACCAGTGGCAATGATTCATTATGCACATATGGTGCAGAACACATGTCCTGAGTGCACAAGGGTGCAGTGCCATGGTTGTAGTGGTACTGTGGCTGCAGTTGTGCCATCACCACAGTCTTTCCATGGCCACAGTCTGTTGTGCTGTGGCCACAGTCATGCCATGGTTGCAGACTTGCCATAGCTGCATAACCACCATCTTGCCATGGCCACAGTTGTACCACGGCTGCAGTTGTGATATGCTGCAGTTGTGCCATTGCCACAGTCTTGCCATGGCTGAGATTGTCATGGCTGCAGTCATGCCATAGCCGCAGTCTTTCTGCAACTGCAGTAGTGCCATGGCTGCAGTCTTGCCATGGCCACAGTCTTGTCGTGGCCACAGTCCTGCTTTGGCTGCAGCCATGGCATCTTGCCATGGCCACAGTAGTGCCATGGCTGCAGTCTTGCCATGGCCGCAGTAGTAGTGCCGTGGCTGCAGTCTTGCCATGGCTGCAGTAGTGCCATGGCCGCAGTCATGCCATGGCTGCAGTAGTGCTGTGGTCGCAGTAGTGCTATGGCTGCAGTCTTGCCGTGGCCGCAGTCTTTCCATGGCCGCAGTAGTGCCGTGGCTGCAGTCTTGCCATGGCCGCAGTAGTAGTGCCGTGGCTGCAGTCTTGCCGTGGCCGCAGTCATGCCATGGCTGCAGTAGTGCTGTGGCCACAGTAGTGCTATGGCTGCAGTCTTGCCATGGCCGCAGTAGTAGTGCCGTGGCTGCAGTCTTGCCGTGGCCGCAGTCATGCCATGGCTGCAGTAGTGCTGTGGCCACAGTAGTGCTATGGCTGCAGTCTTGCCGTGGCCGCAGTCTTTCCATGGCTGCAGTAGTGCCGTGGCTGCAGTCTTGCCATGGCCGCAGTAGTAGTGCCGTGGCTGCAGTCTTGCCGTGGCCGCAGTCTTGCCATGGCCGCAGTCTTGCCATGGCTGCAATCTTGCCATGGCCACAGTAGTGCCATGGCTGCAGTCTTGCCATGGCTGCAGTCTTGCCATGGCCGCAGTAGTAGTGCCGTGGCTGCAGTCTTGCCATGGCCGCAGTAGTAGTGCCATGGCTGCAGTCTTGCCATGGCCGCAGTAGTAGTGCCGTGGCTGCAGTCTTGCCATGGCCACAGTAGTAGTGCTGTGGCTGCAGTCTTGCTGTGGCTGCAGTAGTGCCATGGCAGCAGTCTTGCCATGGCTGCAGTAGTAGTGCCATGGCTGCAGTCTTGCTGTGACTGCAGTCTTTCCATGGCAGTAGTAGTGCCGTGGCCGCAGTCTTGCCATGGCCGCAGTCTTGCCGTGGCCACAGTCTTGCCGTGGCCGCAGTCTTGCCGTGGCCGCAGTCTTTCCGTGGCTGCAGTCTTTCCGTGGCCGCAGTCTTTCCGTGGCTGCAGTCTTGCCGTGGCCGCAGTCTTGCTGTGGCCACAGTCTTGCCGTGGCTGCAGTCTTGCCATGGCCGCAGTAGCAGTGCCATGGCCGCAGTCTTGCCATGGCCACAGTAGTAATGCCATGGCCACAGTCTTGCCATGGCCACAGTAGTAGTGCCATGGCCGCAGTCTTTCCATGGCCACTGTAGTGCCATGGCCGCAGTCTTGCCGTGGCCACCATAGTACCATGGCCGCAGTCTTGCCGTGGCTGCTGTAGTGCTGTGGCCACAGTAGTGCCATGGCCGCAGTCTTGCCATGGCCGCAGTCATGCCATGGCCGCAGTCTTGCCATGGCCGCAGTCATGCCATGGCCACAGTCAAGTTTTCCACCATGTTGACCATGCCACAGTGTTGACTGTGCCACACTGTTGACCATGCTGCAATGCTGATTGACCGGCTCACTATGGTGTAATTGCTGCCATCAGATTCTGCCACAATGCAGTACTGCCTCTATTGCGCACTGGCTCACTTATTGTATTGGTATGCTACTCCTCTCAGCCCGAGTATTTTCATGAAGACACCCATTTGTCCGGCTTAAGACTTTCACCCTACCCCATAATGACAACACAGCCATGGGCCCACCATTGTCACTTGGTGACAATGCTTTCGGTGGCTGACCCATGTGATACAGGAAAGCCCCAGTCATAAGCCTCACTTCCGCCAGCCCGTGTAGCACGGCCGATTGTCATCGTCCGCTGACTGTATAACACGGCCTACACAGGTGCATGGGCTCGGAGAAGCTTTGCCAGGTATATACCGAGTGGATGACAGGTGATGAAGCTTGGAATATGCAGGTATGTTCTTCACACTAACATCAGCGTAGTCACAGCTCCCAAGTGGAGCTACCCTTCTAGGCACTATATTATCTTCCGATAAAACAAACATCACGACCTTGTGCAGGGGAAGAGTCGCCCATCCTCTCCTTATCAGCTTGGCAAACATCAAAATGTCCATGCATCTCAAATTGTCATCAAATTCATTCATGCTTACTGCCCTCCTCCCTGTGCCTAAATTCATTCACGAGAACAAGCATATGCGAAGCCTCCTTGAGGACAGGCTAATACATCAGTGCCTGGACATTGTACTAGAGCCCGTCAAGCAAGCTGCACACCTTGGTATCATGCTACCCGACCCTTTGGGCTACAAGTGATATTGTTTTACTCCCATTGTCAGCTATATAGCCAACACACCAGAGGTGGCAATGCTTGCTACAGTTGGGGGGAAAACCTCACCCCTGACCATGGCTATGTATAAGCAATTCAGAGATCCCTTTCAGCACGAGCCACACATGGCATCCACCACCCTGGCCCAGTTGGCGGTAGTGAAGTTGAAGGTAGACCCCTCTGACATTGACTCTTAAGGCTTACCTTCGTGAGGCACAACAATTTTGCCTCAATGGTGTTCACAAACCATTTTGGAGAAATGCTGCTTTGTGCTGCCCCAGTATTTTTCTTACCCTGGAGATCCTCCACTATCTACATAAATTCTTTTGGGACCATGATGTGAAGTGGTGCTTGCAAATTGTTGGTGATGCTGAAATTGACTTTAGGCTCTCTGTATTACAGCCCACAGCCAGCTTTCACCACTTCAAGGGTGGAATTTCTAAATTGAAACAGGTCACTGGTCGTGTACACTGCAATGTTCAGCATTACATTGTTGGTATCATTGCAGGAGCAGCACCTTGCAAAATTTTATGTGCCATTCACGCACTCATGGACTTCCGTTATCGAGTACAATCCTATCTTATCGATGATGACAATCTGCAGCAGATATCTGCTGCACTGGATGAGTTTCACAGACATAAGCAAGCTGTCCTCAACTTTGGCGCATGTCAGGGCAAGGGAAGCAGAATCATCGACAACTGGTACATACCCAAACTGGAGCTCATGCAAAGCTTTGTGCCTAGCATCAGGAACATCAGAGTTGCCATCCAGTGGACCACTGACGTGACAGAGCATGCCCATGTCACAGAGATCAAGACACCTGCAGAGGCCAGTAATAATCATAACTATGACCCTCAGATATGCCAGTATCTTGACCACTCCAAAAAGTGCAGGATGTTTGAGCTCGCTATGTCACTCGTGGAATCCAACGCAGCTTCCCATGGTATTATGCAAGGGGGACTCACAGCTGAGGAGTCTGACTTGGATGGCGATGTGTTGTAAATTAACCAGCACGCGTTACTAGGTACTGAGGTGCGCGACCACGTGACGCTTACATAAGCCCTCAGAGCGTACATACACAGTAGTATTTCTTATTAGTCCCTCAGTAGCTTGAACATCTACTGAGGGTAAGTAGTCCACACACACTCATTCTTACTCATACTGACTTGTAGTAGTTACTACAGGTATTACTCTAATACAGTAGCTTGAACATCTACTGAGGTTACTACAGGGTTACCAATTTCCTACCACAGCTTCTGTCCTTTAGGTCCACTGTAGCAACCCCCCCAACACACTTTTTCCAAGAGGTTATGAGCCCTGCTCTTGCCTGAAAGAAGAAGCAAACTTGTGGAAAACAGGATTTATCCTTACCTCAAAAAGATCAAGTGAAATGGTCCTCAAACTCCCTGAACTCGCGCGAGAAAATCAAAACTGGAAAATTTACCGCGCGCATATCCTCAATAGCGCAGCCGCGGAAGGTGTAGTCAGCCATCTCACAGGTGCAGCACCAAAACTAGTCGATTCGCGCGAACTCGAAGCATGGAACTGGTCTAATTCAGTGGCTAAGTACATCATATTGGAAGTAATCTCTGATTCTCTCCTCGCACGACTCATGCACCATGAGCTCGCCCACACTCTCTTCAGCCACCTTGCAGCCATCTTTGGCAACCACGAACCCGCCGCCAGCGGAACAGAGCGACGAAGACGAGCCTCTCCGAGAGGACTCGCACCTCAAGTCGGATGGCGCTGACTCAGCGCGCACCGCAGAAATTGTCAAAGGAAAAGTTGTCGAACGAGCCGGCACAGCCGCAGAAAACCCCATAAGACCGCCACAAGCACCTGATGGACTGTCAAGCGCAGACAGGAGCCAGGAGACGGAGCAGTGCGGAAGGGAGCGGATTGCGCACGACACAGATCGTGAAACAGGCCATAGTGGTCTACCATCCGAGCTCAAACCGACTGAAATTCACGACGAGAAGCCCAGCGGCACCACGCCAGCTGGCATCCCCAGTACCCCGAGTACAAACAGTACTACATCTATCTACCCAAAAGACCCGGGAGACCCGCCAAACGCGCCAGATGGTATGTCGAGGGGAGACAACCAGGAGACGGCCGAGAGCGGACGGCAGTGGCAGCGCACCACGCACGAGGTGAATCAGAATGACGGAACGGCTTCGCCAGCCCCCAATTTGGCAGACAGGACATCCGAGATGACGACGGGCGACGGCCCAACACCATCCTTGCGAACACGACCTAAAAACGCTGTGAAACATCAGCATCAGTCAACATGAAACATACCTCTGCAAATCGGACGCGCAAACGCCAACGCGCAGCGCTCAAACGGGCACCCAAAGCCCAAAATTCACTTACCCAGACGGCACAGACAGCCGCTCGAAGGGGAGAGAGTTGGCGGTGCCACAAACAGCCACACACGCAGTTCGAGCGGGCAGTCTACGCCCCAGAAGCTCGTGCACAGCCCAAACGAGTCAGACACACTCGTTACCATATCCATCGAGTCGGAGAACCCAGATAGCGGTGAAATGCCGCGAGTACGCCTCGCAAGCGTGCGTTGGCACACGGACGACGTGAATGGCCCTGGGAGCGGAGCGGATGAGTCGAAAGACTCAGCGGACGCTGTCACGCACCAAACAGGTTTGGTACAGTGAACATGGAAGATAACGCCTATATC
>JAYMGJ010000645.1:0-42378 GCA_037178675.1 Scleroderma bovista
CTAAGAAAGACACACGGGTATCTTGATGGTGACAATAGATGGCCACACCAGGGAGTAGTGGAGCAGTAATCTTGCGAGTATATGAGAAAAGCCCAAGGAAGGGACACCATTCACAGTAAATGATCTCGATGGCAATGATGAATGGTCATGGACACAAGATACTCGCTAGTGTTCAACACCAGGGAGTAGCAGGGCAGTAATCCAGTGAGCATTGTCAAGGAGAAGAGCCCATGGGAACAATGCTGTCCACAAAAGATGCACGGGTATCTTGACGGCAATGATAGATGGCCACACCAGGGAGTAGTGGAGCGGAGTGGTAATGTAATCTTGCGAGTATGGTCAAGACAAGAAAAGCCCGAGGAAGGGATACTGTCCACAGTAAACAATCTTGACAGCGACAATGAATGGTCATGGACATGAGATACTCGCTAGTGTTCAACACCAGGGAGTAGCGGGGCAGTAATCCAGCAAGCATTGTCAAGGAGGAGAGCCCATGGGAATAAACACCAGGGAGTAGTGGAGTAAGGGGAGTAGTGGGGTAAGAAGAAAAGACTTCAGCAACTGTTGGCACATTCTGGACAAACAGTGGCAAATATTGGTTATATTAACTCGTTGCCAGTGCCACATGCCACCAATTCACATTTTGCTCAACCATCTCCCTGGTGTTTACACTGGTGAGATCCTTTTCAATGCTACTCCTGTTCTTCACCTTTTCCAGACATGCTCCCCAGTGTTTACACTGGTGAGTTTTGGTTTGTCCGCCTGTGACCTTGTCACCTGTCCACCCATGCTCCTGATTTTCTGCCTGCAACCTGCCCATGCATGCTCCTGAGTGTTTACACTAGCAAGCTTCTACTTTCCCGCTGGCCACTTTCACCTACTTGTGCACGCTCCCCAGTGTTTACACTCACGAGCCTTTACTTTTCCATTTGTAACCTTTTTCGCTCAGCTCTTGTGAGTTTATTTAACCTACCATTCCACCCATTGATCACCATTCCAGCAGTCTTCCCTTAGCCACAATCACCCCCCTGCTTGTATTTTACATGGAGATCCTCGATTGGTCCTTTCTTTGCCTGATTACCGTCTATTTAAGTTTTTTGTGGTTTACTATGAAAAGGCTCGCTTGGTCTTAGCCTATTTTCAATGAACCGCCACCATGGGTGGTGCTCCCGCACTACTTCAAATATGCTTGGTGTTGGGACTCATGACTCATTTTGTCACACCTCTCCCAACTCACCGCAGGTCAGTTTGTGGGCCAATAATACCCCAAGCTGGAATACCCCTGACATTTCAGGATTGGGGTCTGATGTTGATTTGGGGATCCCAACCCACTCATGGGGCAATGATTGTGGTTGGGGCACCCATGATAATGAGGCAGAGGGATGGCCTGGCATTGCTTCATCAGATGGGGGTGGCTGGGATGAAAGAGGTATACATATAAAGTTTTGCGCTTGTACCTCTACTTACATTGCATTGATGAGAGAACAATTCCATCCACCACCTGTTGAGCCTGGCAGTTGATAAATAACGATGGAGTCAATGCAAAGTTATTTCAATTGACTATCTGCTGTGAGGACTGCAACTATCTCTTCAAAAAATGCTGTTCAATGCCAGAGGTGCCTCTCTTGAGAGGCGGTGATGACTCATGGTCCAGAGCCCAGTCACAGAGGCAGTGGTCTTTAGATGGATAAATCATAATGGTTTTTGCGTGAGGACCCAATGCAATCATCAAAAGGTGCCATCAATATGGGAGATGTATGATGAAGAGCACATGAGGCGATACAATAGTATTCACAAGGAGTGGGATATATGCACAGATTTTTTCTCGGAGGACAACTTTGACCTATTTGAACCCATGGAAACAGCGTTTCCAGTTCTCCCCCCATACCCACCCCTGTCTCCACAGCCCCCCCAACACACATTGGCATCAGACCACTCAGCAGATTATGTGTTTGACTCCATCATCGACACCCTTTACTATTGGTATGGTGTCCTCTGCTCTTCTGGGAACATCATGAGTCCTGATTGTACTGTATGGGATTTTAAATGTGTATGCCGATATGTTCTCGATAAGCAATTGCCCCTCCTGGCAGTCAATGACATTCAACGTACATCTTTAGTCACTTTTTTCCATCTTCTATCTTCTGGTGCCAAACTCGCTGTGCTGTCAGACCTTTCTGATTCATCCTCAAATCCAGTCTCCAATCATGGAACTAATTTTCCCATCACTCCTGTCCTCCTTGATGGTGACAGGTACTTTCTGTTATCTGTTGACGAGCAATCGAGAAACTGGTGCATAGCACTTTGTGACCCAAGCAATGTGCTGCAAATGTTCCAGCAGGGATGGCATGCCAATGTACCATTGCTCATTAGGCAGCTTCTTTGTCATGGAATCCCCCTAAATACCTTTTTAATCACTCAACTTCAGGATGCAATCCCGCCGCCTCTGGAGCTTGGACCTCCCCCACCACTTCCCAGAGTGTCCATCCAGCTTGACTGGTGCACCACTGACTATGGCACGTACAAACAAGCATGTAATACATTCCTTGCTCACCCATATGCTCGTGCAGCTCTCCTAAAAGGCAGAATTGTTGGATGCTTGGCCAGAGAGTATCTTGACATAGCATTTGTCACAGAAGGTCCATCCCAGGATGTCTTCATGTTTGGGACCTCACTTTGCAGTTCTGAAGGCTGCCTTTTCTGGGACAATAACATCAACAGCTGAGACAACCCTAAGGGCAAACAACCCAAAGAACTACCACATGGGACTCTGAGGAGGAATAGGACTAGAGGTCTTAGAGTGAAAACCCAAAGAGAGCTTGAATGGAGAGCCTCTGGGTGCTGGATTTCAATGGTATATATACTGTACTACATGTGTCCTGTGTGAGGCTATCCATGAGGCTGTATGCTGTGTGAGGCAGTGAACACAGCTGCCACCCTGTGGTAAGGCTATGCTAATGACATTAAGGGATACAGCATGTACAGCATGAGGCTATGGTCCAGACAGACCTACAGATAAGATGCACTAGATAAGATACTATGCTACGATAAGATAAGATGTCATCTAACCAGAGATTAGATAAGATAAAAAGTTAGACTGTTACAACAGCTCTGAAATGGACCTAATGTGTGGTGTTTACAAAACACCAACTGGTCAGGGCATGCAAACCGCCAATTTGTCTTGGTGGCTGAAACAAGTGACCTGGGTGGGCTCTAACTTTGATGTTGGCTATTGGGCACCTGACAATGAAGTTTGGTTTCATACCCATCTGGCCAAAATTCAGGCAGGTGAAGTGCAATCTCAAAATGCCCATCATTGGACTAATGCACTCAAGATATTTAAAATTATGGCAAAAATAGTACATAACTACAGGTCAGCTTGTGCGGACTATCTATCTGAATCTCTCGAGATGTGAAATAGCCACCTGAGTAAATACAAAGTTTTTTGCATGCAATCTTTGTATTTAGTACTGGTGGGCGATGCTCAGGCACCTACCCTGAGGGGAGCACCTGGTGAGTGGGCGATCACTTTTCTTGTTTGCAAAAGTTCAGATTTTTCATATGTGCAAAATGGCAATTTACATTTGAAACTCTGCCAACAATACAAAATACCTTATTTCCTCAGTCATTTTTGCGATTATAAAATTTGAGATTTTCGGCCAATCAAAAGGGCTTTCTAACACTTCAAATAGTGAATTGGCTTTTACGTATAATAAAACTTCTTATTTATTTGCCATTTTATCAAGTATTTACATGCCAAATTACATGTCTTATTTTGAGCAATATTTTATTGACAATGATGATTTTAAATTTTAATAGCATTAACATGTGAAAATAAAATTTAAAACCATCATTTGACATTTTCAATGCACTATAAATGGTGGGAAAATTTCAAAATCCCCGGTGTGCTAGGTCTGCTGGGATGGGAGAAGCCACAACTCTTCAGCGCGTGCGGAGGAACAGGTGAGGAGAAAGCATACTAAGGTCGTATCGCTATAAAGGAGCAGTGGATGTGTTTCGATTCCATCCATCGCGAGGTTTCAAGGAAACGTGCACAAGACACATGTACTGGTGCACAGCCCCCCGGGGACAGTGCTGTGGCTCACACACCCTCAGTCCACACTCATCATCGTCTTTGAAACTACTCATTCGTGCTCAAGTTATACCACTGAAATCATGCCAAAACATAATAGCAATAAGAACCACTCTTCTCTTGGAAAGAATCGGAATCTGGTGCTTTGGATTCGCACTTCCATCTCTTTTCAAACTAACCGAAGAGACAGCAGGGATCTTCTGGGAACACCTCTCGTGCAGGCAGGCTTTTGGATGCTGGTCGCAAGGTATGCACTTCGGTTGTATTACATAGGTGCCTGTACTTGTACTGAATTGCCCCGCAATACAGTTGTTCAGCCTCTCTCGCAAGCCCTCAAGGAACACTCTCGTCGAGCAAAACCCAGATACAATCAATTTGGTAAGTACATCGGCGCATTGGGTTTGTGCGAGACAATCAACCTTGTCATTGCGCAATTCCGTCCGCAGGCAACAGTGCCTATCCCCAGGACATCCATAGCAGACATTGCGCTCACGCAGAGTGAAGGTGTATGTTATCTTGCATCGTGTTCTGATCTCTGTGGTGATACAAAACTAAGGTCGTCAATGCCAACATCGCAACCAACCTTGGTGCTACTCCCATGGAGTGTGTTCCCATCTCAGCAGATGAGATATCGACAATTGTGCCTCCCTCGGAGGTTCAAAATGTGAGCCAACATGCATATCATCGAGTATTAAGCATCGATCTTATTTGGCTTCATCGATGACAGGATGATCTTGACCATATTGCCACAAATACTATCACCAACACGGCTTCGTCTTCTGCACAACAAGCTTCTGAAGTGCAGGATTCTATACCCGATGCTTTCCAGGTAAGGAGTAGAATTAATATTGGGTCCAGGTTCACAGGGGTCTCATCCGCCCTCAGGTTCCTCCTACTGATGATGCGAGGAACCTAGTCAGCGACCTCGAAGTTACGCAGAAAGAGGTGTCGCAGATGAAAAATATGCCGGGCAGCATGAACAAGGTGTCCGATGGCGTGAATACATACCAATCTGTTGTGGATCAGTTCGATAACGTGAATTCATGCCTTCAACCCATTAAAGTCTTCACCTCCGTTGTCCAGACAATTTCCGATGTGCGTCCTCTTTCCTTTGGTGCACACATCACTAATTGCGCTTAGATCCACCCATATGCAAAACTAGCTTTATTTGCACTATCATGGGCCGCTCAGGTACGTCCCAAAGTTATACGAGATTGCACTATATGTAATATGTGGACAGACTATCATTAAACAAGACACGATGGATCAGTCAGTCCGCGATCTCTTAGAAAAAATCAGCCATGTCTATACTTTCCTCATCGAACCTCGTACCCTCGAAAAGGTCACCCAGATAAAGGAACCTCTGTCGAAAATCTCCGAACTGATGCGCAAATGTGTCAACTTCATCCAGAAATATTCTAAAATTAAAAACTTTTGTACGTCATACTCACACTTGAGTTTCAATGTTTGGCTGATGTCTCTTCATGAAGGGCTAAGAACGGCGAAGCAGGTTGGGCACGAAACCAACACTGTGATTACTACCTATGGCAACGCGTTGGATGTTTTGATGCAGCAGTGTCGGGACCTTATATCTCGGGATACCTGGGCGACCGTTCACGAGCTGGATGACAAGGCTGACAATATCTCAGCCAATGTTGGGAACATTTGCGACGTCGTCGGTGACATTCGCAAGGATGTGGAGCACATGCACATTGGTGTCAAAGACATACATCAAGAAGTCCGGCATGTCCTAAATGGGGTCGGTTGCGTGGAAGATGCTATTGGTCATGTCCAGAACAGTATCAATGAAATTGAGAATAAACTCTCAAAGATGGGTAAGGATGGTTCCACACAGTTGTGACTTGTCCTAAGCAATTGCCATGCAGATCAAGAGGCCACCCTTGGCCAGCTCGCCTATGTGGGGAATGCTACGTTTGTCGCCAAGAAAGTCTGTTTGGAAGGCACGAGGGTTGATATCCTGGCGGACATTGTGGACTGGATCAATAATTTGGAGCCTGATACTCCTCAGGTTTTGTGGCTCTATGGCCAGGCAGGCAAAGGGAAGTCAGCCATCGCCCATACGATCGCCAGCTGGTTCAAATCTCTTGGAGCCCTTGGGTCGTGTTTCTGCTTCACCCGAGATCAACAGGCGGAACGTCGCTACGAAAAGATATTCACCACCATTGCACGCGATCTTGCTGATCGTGACCCTACTTTCAAGCGGATTCTGGCCAAGGTCATTGCAGGTGATAAAGCGCTATCCACCTCGTGTGATGTGGAGCAACACTGGGAGAAGTTCATTTTGGGTCCCATTTCCAAAGCTGCAACGTCTTTGGTTGAACGGGTGGTCATCGTGATTGACGCACTCGATGAGAGCGGTGTCGAGGCCTCCCGGAAAGAAATTCTCAGCGTTCTAGCTTCTGCACAGGTTACTGAGCTCCCGTCCAGGATTCGTATTCTCATTATGTCCTGCCCTTGACCTGATATCACCGAGGCCCTTCAGAACTTTCCACACATCACATGCAGATCCATGGATGACCTCTCTAGTGCCGAACGCGATATCCATCTGTACGTTTCTGCTCAGCTAGGAAGAAAACTGATGGATCGTTTCACTGGCCAACAAATCTCATGGCTCGTACACCTGGCGGATGGGTTATTCGAGTGGGCTCGGTTGGCTTGCGAGTTCATCAAATTACAGAAGGGTGGGTTCACAGCCATGGAGCGATACGAATCCCTGGTCTCTGGGTCGCCTGGAGCAGGAAAAGGACTTTTGGACGAGATGTACCTTACCATTCTGAGAGACATCATTGAGGACGACCCGAAGGCATGGTCGCGATTCCACTCTGTGATGCGACAAATACTGTGGACCCAGGAGCCTCTCCCAATGGAGTCGTTGGATGCGATGCGGCGCAACTTCCCCGACAATGATCTTTCTGAGGTCGGGGTGATCCTCGACCCCATGGGTGCCCTGTTGAGTGGCATTGCTGATGTATCAACCCCAGTCCGTGCATTACATGCATCATTCCACGATTTCTTGACCGACCCTGCGCGGAGCATGGAGTTTGCTATCGAAATGGAAGATGTCCATTGTCAGCTTGCTTGGGCTTGTGTTCAAGTCATGAAAACTGGGCTGTGTTTCAATATCTGTCAATTGGAAACATCATACCTGCCGAATTCTGAGGTCACTGACTTGGACTGGCGAGTTCATGAATACATCCCTCCCCACTTGTCTTATGCCTGTCGACTCTGGGCCATTCATGTTCAGGTGGGACTGTTTGGGAGGAACTTGGCACAAGAAATAGAGTTGCTGTTGAAGGACAAACTTCTCTTCTGGATTGAAGCACTCAGCTTATTGAAGGTGCTCAATGTTGTGCCTGCACACCTGGCAACTATAGCTTTATGGCTGGAGGTATGTTTATTATGAATCTAATCCCACCCAATACTGCTAATGAGAATGTTTAGAAGGATGATACCTTTGAAGAGGCATCAGCAATAGCAAGGGATGCCATCAAGTTTGTCCATGCATTTAGTGGTGTGATCATGGAAAGCACCCCACACCTGTATATCTCAGCTCTGCCATTCTCTCCAGTAAAATCCATCATTTATACAGAGTTCTCACCCAAGTAATCAAATTTGGCCCAAATTGTTGATGGAGGAGAGCTACACTGGCCAAACCTTCAGCTGACAATTATAGGATGTCTCTTCACCACTGTTGCATTCTCACCAGATGGAAAGAGGATTGCATCAGGTTCATATGACCACACCATATGTTTGTGGGATGCTGAGACTGGACTGCAGCTGGGTAGCCCTCTCACAGGGCACACTGACTGGGTAACCTCAGTGGCATTCTCACCAGATGGAAAGAGGATTGCATCAGGTTCAGTTGACAATGCCATATGTTTGTGGGATGCTGAGACTGGACTGCAGCTGGGTAGCCCTCTCACAGGACACACTAACTTGGTAACCTCAGTGGCATTCTCACCAGATGGGAAGAGAGTTGTGTCTGGCTCAGGTGACAATACTATACATATGTGGGATTATCCCCCAGATGATGTGGGCAGTCTGTTCTCCTATCACATTCCAACACAGGCCCATCTCCCACTCTGCTATTCTCCCAATCCATCCCATGCCTTGCTGGATTTCAATGTGTATACCCACAAAACTGATTTTAGCACATAGCATATTAGGGCTTTAGTGGGGTTACAGGGTAGTGGATGGATTGCTAGCCCAGAAGGTCACCTGCTTCTATGGGTTCCATCATATATGCCAAGACCATCATTATATTTACCCAGTATGTTATTTGTTTTAGGGAAACATACCAAGCTTGACTTGAGCAAGATGGTTCATGGTTCCCAATGGGTAAGGTGCAACTATCCACAGGATGTAGTAGGAAAATGACTGTTGTAGTTACTAGGAGTGCCTTCACTTCCATTTTCATGTTCCTTCCATTGTATACTTTATTCATGGACTCTCATTTCATTGTAATAATGTCTACAAAATTTATGCCCATGTTGAATTGTTTTTGTCCTTAAATTTGGTGTGAATGTAGGTTAGACAGGGGACAAGTGCAGGTTGGGACCAGTATGTACTCACAAAGTGCCAACTGCATCAGCACAAAACATGCTTGGTACTTGATGTGGCATGTCAACAAGTATGGGATTCTGAGACATCATAAATACCTAATGAATATGGTATCATGGCAAGCTAAGGCTTCTTTAACTACATCAATTGTGACAAGAGATGGTACACCAACAAAGTGCCATAATTGCAGGTCCAAATATAAGCCATCAATCAATCATTCAGCTGATTGCTGGTGAGAGAAGGGGAAAGAAGGCAAACCTTGCCTGCATATCAAAGAATAAGTTCACCAGCTTGATATCCCTATGTATGACACCTTGACTGTGCAAATATGACACTCCTGTCAATATTTGCTTGAAACAGCACTTGACTTCACTCGGTGACATGTCCCCTTTCTTGATCGCTGCATATAAGTCCCCCTCGCACCACACCTTGTTCTCGTCCTGGACAACATCAATGGTCTCAATGATGTTGACATGATGCAATGTTGAGGAGATGCAGAATTCTGCTGTAAGCTTCTTGATGTATTCTTTTTCAGATTTGTTCTTGCGACACTTCCGGAACTCCTAATGGATGAGGAAGAGTGATAAGTATACTTGGGCCTATTGCAACTTTCTGACACACACCATATTTTTATGTGAGGCTAATGCCACTTTCATCAGGAACAGATTTTTGCTTGCCATCAGAGTCAGATTTGTGACTTGAACCAATTGAACATCCAGAAGACTTTTTGTTCAGTTTGGGAGCAGAGGCTATCAAGATGGCAAGAGAGAATTTGCTTGAATCTGATTGAGTGTTTGATGAGGTGTGTGGACGGACTGGGGTTGAGGGGGGTTGGGGAGAAGAAAGGGTTGTTGGGGCCCACGATCTTGGGTTCTGCACAGGCTGCATTGCTGTGGGTGGCGCAAGGGAGGAAGTAGAAGGGTGTCATTGTTTGCTGGAGTTGTTGTTGATGTAATGATGGACGTGGAACAAATGGCATGTTGCTGAGTATACCCGCTGATACACCAGGGGTTCTGCTGGGCACCTGGGACAGGGGCCGTGTGGATGGAATGCTCCAGCTTTCAGACTCGGAAGGGGATGGAGAGTCTGTGGCTGAGGGTGTTTCTGACCCTGGCGCAGATGGTGGCATTGCAAAGTCCTTAGGCTTGATGCGAGGTTGTACAATAAGATTATTGAGGTTGAGACAGGGTGTTCCTTTAATGATTGGGGTAGCTGTGGTGGCAGGGACTGGAGAAGATGAACTGTGGTCATTCTGCGCAGTGGAAGACATTGAAGTGTAGTTTTCTGTGTGAGGAGTCGGGGCAGAGGTGATTGGGGGGTAGGGCCCAGTGATCCTGGGAGGGCTTTTCTGGCCCATCAAAATCGGACTGGGCTTGGTCTGAGACTGTTGTCATCATCGCTGAGGAGAGCAAAGCCAGCCATGTTCTATATCAATGGATCCATAATGTTGTGGTTGCAGAGTTGTGCTGGTTAGTACCCCCAACGCCATCTGAGCGGCATAAGGATGAATCTGGGTAACAATGTCAGTCTAAATCTTCCACTGCAGCAAGTGAGAAATCATACATTGGCAATGGTACTATGAAAGTCTTGAATGGTTAGAGAAATGCTGAACTGATGGTGTCTATCTGAGAGGTGGCAGAGTTTGACCCAATGACAAGCTCAACAGCATGTTGTGTAATGCATGGCATAGGTGCTATTGCATCAAGGTCTTTTTGAGCAGCGTCGATCTCATCATGTATACAGGTCACAGGAGCAACTGCAAGCTGGTGCACTTGCACTTTATTAGTTGGCTCATGCTATTTATCAGTCGAGTAGTCAGCAAACAGCACTAGATGTGGATGTTGGCCATTTCTCATACCTAGTGGTCTGGTGTAAAGACTTGAACCGGTCTTTTGTGCAAATTGTGCAGCTATCAGATCTTGAGGTATTAGCAAACAATACTCCATGACACACACGCTGCTTCTGCAGACCTTGGGATGGTAGTGTTTGAACGAAGCACTTACACCTACAGGGGAACTCGCAATACTTGGGTTGGACCATTTAAATGGGAGTAAACCCTTTAACCTCGCCAGTCCTCCCAGAGTGCTGAATGCAAGCAAGCAATGTTGAAGTGATCTCAGGGATAAGAGCTGGAGATGGCCCTTGTGACTGCTTGCTCATTTGTTGATCAAGAGGGTCTATGGAGAGACAAATTGCATACCAGATCCATCCGAGCCTCGAGGGTCTGCTGTGACTTGTCTGGGTTTGGTGTCCTGCTTCATCTTGAAGTGACGAATGTTGGACTGATTATTGGCCATTGATAATAGGCTTGTCGGTAGAGCGAGATTATGTTGTCAGTGGAAAGCAATTGAACATCTGTAGGCAATGAAGTGGTTGGCACTGTGGTCCGGTCTGGTGTGTCAGGATGCCTTTCACTGTGAGGTTGCCATGAAGTGCCACTGACCGACATTGACTGCACCAGCATCCTCGATTGTGCTTGTGGCGCAGGTGACAGAGATGCAGAATCAAACCCTGAAAGAGACCCTGGTGAGCGCTTGAGCCCTGTATGTTCATGCTAGCTATCCCCCCCTTTCTCCAGATACTATTCCATGGGTCCAAGTATGCTTATCACTCTTCCCTCATCCCTTAGGAGTTCCAGAAGCATCACAAGAACAAATCTGAAAAATAATACATCTGAGACGACCCTAGGCAAAACATCAAGGACCCGACCACACGCTAAGGCTCTAAGAGGATAGGACGCGAGTATCTAGAGCAAAGACCCAAGATGAGCTCAAATGGGGAGCCTCTGGGTGCTGGATTGCACTGTATATATACTACTATACAGGAGGGCTATGCAAGGCTATCCATGAGGCTACGTGCAGGCAAAGGCTATGTAATGACATCACTGTGGAGCTAAGGCTATGCATAATGATGTTAAGGGTGGCAGCGTGTACAGCACAAGGCACTGGTCTAGACTAGGTAGATAAGATAGAGGCTGTACACTAAGATAAGATAAAACAAAAAGTTGGACCGTAACACTACTCCCCCCTCAGGTGCAGGATTCCAGACTGCAGAACTGAGCGTCGCTAACTGTAAGGTTTTTGGGGATACGACTAAATAATGAATCAAAGTCCGCTTGGGCCATACGAAATTTTCAAGGGGCAGAGGGGTTCTCCTGATAGAAACGCTCGACTACCAGAGGAGAATTTTTCAAATTAGACGAGGGTTCCCATGTTCTCTCGTGTTCTTCGTATCCTTTCCAGTGTACCAGATACTGGAGCTGCCTTTTATAAATACGAGAAGCTACTATATAGTCCACTTTGTACTCTTCATCACGTTCTTCAGAGACATGTATCGGACCAGGCCGAGACACAGGTTGTCCAGGGAGTGGTCCTAAGTAAGGTTTAACTTGAGAAACATTCACTACCAGGTGAATCCGAAGAGTTTTCGGGAGTTTAAGCTTGACCGCATTTGGGGTTACTCGAGTGACCT
This sequence comes from Scleroderma bovista, assembly GCA_037178675.1. Classification (NCBI taxonomy): domain Eukaryota; kingdom Fungi; phylum Basidiomycota; class Agaricomycetes; order Boletales; family Sclerodermataceae; genus Scleroderma; species Scleroderma bovista. Next base: position 12,146 of record JAYMGJ010000645.1, read on the forward strand.
CATAGGGGCCAATCCATTTCTCTGTAAGCTTCTTAGAAGCACAATTTAGCATACGAAGATTGTCCATAGAAAGCCAAACTTGTTGGCCTACAACATAGTCCGGGGCGGGATTTCTATGCTTATCTGCCTGAAGCTTCATATTACGTTTTGCCTTCTCAGAAGACTCAACGACCTTGTTAAATACGGTGGCAAAGTCCCTAGCCGCTGGGGCTACTGTGTCTACTGGCTCTACACCCATACGAGGGGAATAACTCCGGGTAATTCCAAACGGTGAATCAGTAGTTACCTCCGAGACCGTATTATTCCAGACGAACTGAGCAATCTTGATCCACTTGGCCCATTCGTTCTGTCGATCGTTTATGTAGGTTTGGAGATACTGATTAATTTCGCAGTTCAACCGCTCTGTTTGACCATCGGTCTGAGGGTGAAATGCCGTAGACATTTTCCTTTTTACACCTAAAAGTCTATATAACTCCCCCAGGAAGTTGCTTGCAAAGACCGATCTGCAGTCGGACACAACAGAAGACGGGAGTCCATGCTGACACCAGACGTGGTCTCTAAATAACTCAGCAGTTGACAAAGCGGTTTCCTCCTTGGTACAAGGTACAAACACGACTTCCTTTGAGAATCAATCAACCACGACTAATATATAATTGTAACCAAGGGATTCCGGCATCTCGGTAAAGTCCATAGTGACGTCAAGCCACGGGCCACTAGGGGTAGGGAGAGGAACAAGACTTCCAGAGGTCTTTTGATTCAACACCTTGGACTGCTGGCACTTTTGACAGTGCTTCACGTAGGTTTGAATCTGCTCTTTCATCCCTTTCCAGGTATAGTGCTTCCTGAGTGCGTTAAACGTAGCTTTAACACCCTTATGTCCAGCGACAGGTGTGTCATGAAAGTCCGTAATTAGCGACTGGCGCTCTTCGTAAGTCTGATCAGTGACGTCAATCGACTTGATAGATACAGGGTTCAACAAGGTTTGATCCTTGTTATTGTCGGAACTAGAGATGTAATAGTCCGATTGCCTACTAAGTGGATCTGCAACATGCATCTGGGTTCCCTTTTTATAAATTAACGAGTAGTTGAAGTGCGTCATCCACATTTGCCAGTGCGCTTGGCGCTTAGAGAGATTCTGCGACTTCATGAAGTACGTTAAATTACGATGGTCTGTGTAAATCTCAAAGGCATAAGGAGTGGCCTCGAGATAATGGTGCCAGGCCTCAGTTGCTTTTATGATGGCCAGCATCTCTTTGTCGTGAATAGGATAATTTCATTTGGGAGGTGTCATGGAATGAGACATGTACGCGACAGGTCTGAATTCACCATCTTCGCACTTCACGGATATCACTCCCCCGACAGCAAACTCAGACACATCTGTTTCCAGGTGGAATTCGCGATCTTGATCGGGGTACTGAAGTACTGGAGCACGAGTAAAGGCGGCTTTCAAAGCTTCAAACGCAGCACGTTCCTTTTCTCCAAAGTTAAATACAGTGTCTTTACACGTAAGATCGGTCATGGGTCTAGCCATGATCGCATAGTCTTTAATAAACCGTCTATAGAAGTTGCCGAGGCCTAAGAATACTCGGACCTGTTTGACATTCATCGGCTCAGGCCACTTCAAAATAGCGTTAACCTTTTCAGGGTCCATTTTAATTCCGTCACGTGAAACAATCATTCCAAGAAAGTCAACTTCGGTAACGTGGAAGCGACATTTCTCAGGTTTGACATAAAGATCATTGTCATGTAAACGTTTCAAAACTTCCAGCACAATTTTATCATGCTTTTCCTGATTGTCTGTGTTCGTAAATATCATAAGGTCATCGATATACACCACGCAGACATCCGACATATCGTGGAAGATCTCATTCATCATTTTCTGGAACGTTGCGGGTGAATTACACAGACCGAAATACATAACAATGGGCTCATAGGCCCCTTTGTGTGTTACAAACGCAGCTTTCCACTCATTGCCTTCACGAATCCTCACATTGTTGTAACCCCAATGAAGAGTTCGCAACCCTTAAGCTTGTCCACAAGCTGAGAGATAAGCGGCAGCGGATAGTTATTCTTAATGGTCCACTCATTTAAATAATGATAGTCCTGAACCATGCACTTCTTGCCATCCTTTTTAGGGACAAAGAAAACAGGAGAAGTCTGAGGGGAGATAGACGGGCGAATATATCCTTTTGCAAGCTGATCATCAACAAAGGCCTCAACTTCTTTCTGTTCATCCACTGACAGGGGTATCAAGCGCCCTTTCTTTGGTGGGAAGTCCTCTTTTAGACCAATTCCATGATCCCATGGCTTTCTAAGCGGCATGCGTTCTGATGACTTCTTCAAGAAGACATCTAAATACTCCCAGTACTCCTTAGGTACCTGCTTCTGGGCGTCTTCTAGGGTCAACTCATCAATAGTGACCTTCGACTCGTGAGCTTTCAATGCTTGGACCCAAGTTTCCTGAGATTCATTCTCTTGTAATATTTTAGCGAACCGTGTCTCTAGGAGTGACTTGCACTCTGGAGGACACCAAGTTAAATTAACTTTGCCGGTGATCCAATCTATATCGGGATTATGCTTTTGTAGCCAGGTGTGGCCAAGGATAAGTGGCACTTTTCCGAGGCACGTGACGGCACACCACAGCTTTTCAGCGTGTTTCCCAATACCAACTGTTAACAATACATAGTGCATGATATCACCCTCCTGATTCCTAGTGCCATCTACGTTAAGCACGGGGACAGGCTTTACCAGCTTAGATAACTGAAGTTGTCGATCAAGAGCCCAGCTCTTGTCAACAAAACAGCCAGTAGTGCCACTGTCTAGCAGGGCATCTACTTTAATAGTATTAAGGGGTCCGTGGATGCAGACCGGTACCATCACTTCACGTTCCATTGTGAAGGACCTTTGTAAGTCCACAGAAACTTCCAAGTTGCCGGCGGGACTTTCTGGTTCCTTAGATGCCAAAGAAGGAGAAGAAATATTTTTATTCGATTGGGAATTAAGCACGCTCAATTTTACTTCTGGTGCCGAGCCCTTTGCAGGGACCCCCTTAGAAGGTACAGAATAGTCTGAGTCACAGTCCATACTATCAACTGACAAAACAGAAAAGCGGGAAGGAGAAACCGAGACAGGAGAAACTACAGAAGACACTTTTTTGTAGGTTTTAACTATTTTTGTACGTAACAAAGCAATGCGATATTTAAATATCTCCTGCACGGCAGGAATTGTTGCACGAGAAAGTCTATAGTCCAGTACACGTACAGCTAAGTCCAAAGGAGACTCGAGAGTGAGGATGCCCAATTTATCCTCACTCTCTAATCTTTTAAATCTTTGAAGAACGCCCGCATTTCTGCGAATGTCATTCCTCTTACTGCATTTAGCCGGTCATCCTCTGGCTGGGCTTGCATTGCCCGTGCTTGTGGTTGCCCACGACGAGGGCAGCGCGGCTTTGTGCACTCACATGCAATATGGCCAAATAATTGGCAATTGTAGCACTGGGGCCCTTTACCCCTTTGCTGGTTTGTCTCAACGGCACCTATATCCATGGGGGTACCACTCCCGGATGCAGTTGAAGACGAATAATTTTGGCCCTGGTAATAACGGGCTGAGCATTGCCCTTGGAGGTTAATGAGGAAGAGTTCCTGGGCTCTCCCCATTGCGTGAGCAGAGTTTGCGAGCCGGGTATATGTGTCCTGATGCATCCCCTGTATATAGATCTGCTCCAAAAGTTTCTTCTGGAGTGCACGTTCGAGAAGATCACAAGCGTAGTCATCTACGCAGCCACCCTGGTTCTTAAGCACCTCGAACTGTGCTAAGAAGTCGTTGATCCTCTGCCTTGGGCCCTGCCTAAGGTGGAGAAGCTGGGCACGTGCCCACTCAGTGTTGTTACCGGGGACAAAGAACCTTTCTATCTCCTCCGAGAAGTCATCCCAAGTGGGCCAGGCTGGCGGGGGCACGGGTTGGCCTGCTGGTACAGGTGGGGCGTTGGCGAGGGCTTGTGCTGCCGCCATGCAGCTATCCAGACGGACCTGAGCCCACCGACCAGCCTTCAGGCCAGTGAGCCGGGAGAGAACTGCGGCGGTGACCTGGGCGTCAGTTGCCCCATCCATCAAGATCTGAAGCCAGATCTTGATCTTCGACCACCACTTGTGGAACTTCTGAGGGGAGCCATCATAACTCCCGGGATCCGCGACCACCTTCTTGCGTGGCAGCAGTGCAGGCTGAGGCTGTGCAGCCGCAAGGGCCACAATATGCACCTGGAGGTGAATTTGCCCTTGGGCGAGCTGGGCAAGGAGCTGGTTGAGGTCTGCCATGACGACCTAGTAGGGGTGGAGGCGGGAATAGGGGGTAGGCCTTTGTTTAACGGGCCGGAGACGGGAGGACTGGAACGTGCGGCGGCGAGCGAGAGGGAGGTCTGGCAAGGGCAGGACAGGAAGGGAACGGTGGAGGCCGAGGATGACTTGGAGTTCGAAGTCGCTAACAAGGCAACTGTAGGCGGCAATGGTGTTGGTGAACTGAAATTCCTCCTCAATTGCCGACTCCCTTTCTTGTGGTTTAGGGTAGTCTCGCAACCCTCCATTCTGGGGGTGACTGCCCAATATGGGCAGAATGAGCGCATCAGCAGCTCATATGTCACCCAGAACATCTGGTGACTTTCGGTGTGACTAGAGAGGATCGAGTCACAAGCGTGACAATCAGCCTTCAAATCTCACCCTCTGATCGTGCGCGACACGATGGATTCCAGCAATGAATTCAATAGTGATACATCCCTCGACTTCGAGCCACCCCCGCAGCCATCAGCTCCGCATCTACCATCCATACCGCCGCCTCGAAACCCTCCCATCCAGATAGCCGCGACGCAGTATCTGTGTGAAAGGCAGCACAAGTACACTGACAGTATTGCGGTGCGCGTCAGGTCAGTTCTGGCTGAGATGGATAAAGTCGGACTGAACTTGCCTTTATTCCTTGACTATCTGAGCTGGGGAGATCGAGGGTGTATCGTGGATCCGACAATCCGATCCGAGCGCACTGGATTGATGGTGAGCAAAGAACTCCCTCACATCCTTGAGAGGTGGTTGTCCCCCACGCATGTTCAAGAGTCGCACGATGTCCGAGCAATGGGACGTAGAAAGCACATTGAAGACTTCGTGTTACAGCAAACGCAAGATATTTGTGAACGTGAACTTGCCTCACTTCGGCCGTCATCGCAAATGCTCATGCATGACCTCACAGAAAGCTCGCTCACGTCGAAGTCCCTTGTGGATTTCACAAATGCTTATCGTGGATGCATGGAGATGGGCACAGGCGCCCCAAAGCTATGGAATTTATTGTCACAGCTGATGAGAACAAAGCGGCAGGAGCGGGAGAACATGCAAAAGGATTCTAGATTGGTATAGATTATATCTTTGTACTACTATACGGGCTCCTTTAATATTTATCCAGGTTGTCACATGCATCATCTGGATGCTGCTCTACTCTGCATCGCATCACAGTAGTGATGGCCCAAAGGCACTCACCCTATTTCTCAAATCTCAAGGGATCTCGGCGAAAAGTCTCAATGCTCTACACGCATTTGGTATCACGATGAGTTATAAGTGGAGTCATACAGCCATTGACAATCTCGCTAACTCTCAAATGCAAGAAGTCCGCAACATCGTGAAAACTCGACCTTGGTTCATGTCATATGACAACGTCAATATACCCTTTCGTACCTATGCACAATGCCTCAATCGGCAAGACCACTTTGATTCTGGTACAGCTGCCACCATCTTTGTGCCGTCACAATCTCTGCCCACACCTAACCTATCATTTGAACACCTCCAACTCGCACGTGCTGCTGGTGGGCATGCACCAATCTCAATTGCCAAGATATTCCAACTCGAACAGGATGCCAGTCCACACATCCACAAGCGCCATGTGTGGCGTGTTATCAAGTTTCTTATTGACACCCCCAACTTCGACTTCCAGACATATCCCCATCGTGACGATCAAATATTTACACCCCCTCCACCACGTCATCTGCTGCCTTGTGGTCCTGAATACGTCACAAAGCAATATATGTTGCACACTCGGCACATTGACGAGTCCAGTTTTGATGGCAACGACCAGCTACTATCTGAATGGCAGTGGCAGCTTGGCCTTAGTGACCCTGCTGAACAGAAAATCACTGGGACACAAAGGGTTATTGCTGTTAATGGTGATCAGCTGACAGTCAATCGCTTGCGTGGATTGATTAGGATGCGGGCAGAGGATTTCAATGGCTTGGATCGGCTTGACTGGTTGCAGCCAGTTTTTGGGTGGTTTCATTTGCAAATGACTGTCGCCAACTCGCTCCACAAGCAGTATAGTGGCACTGCTGCAGGACAGGGATTGATGCATGCAGTTGCTCTCCTCTCATGCAAGCATCTTGGTACTGTTCAGATTAAAGGACCATTTTATCATCACCTCCATGAGCTGATCCTCCATGTTGCAGAGGCCCATTTCCGATCCTGCTGGAAAGTAATAGCAGGGGTGCCAAGTATTCGTGACCTCCATACAAGAACTCCTGCCAAACTTCTTCAATATGCAGAGGCACTTATTACCCAGCTAGCCTCCAGCAATCTATTTGAAGATGAGGGCATCAAGAAGGACAAGGAATGTGATGAAGTCTTTGAACAGACTGTCAGGTGGAATCGAGATGTCTTGCAGTACATTGAGTTACATGAAGCCATCCAGTGTGGTGATATTGGACGGATGGAGGATCTTTTGCCAACTCTGCTTATGCGATTTGCTGGTGGAGGTAATGGCAAATATGCAATTGAAGTGTTGGAGCTCCTTCAAGGACTGCATTGTGAGTGGCCCAGTGAATTGTGGTGAGTTCATAAATTAGATTACTATGTTCTGATACTCTAACCCCTATAGTGAGTTTATTAGGACCAATTGCTGGGTAATAAATTTTACTGGCAAGAGGACAAGTTGGATGCCTGTGGACAAAGCCCAAGAGCACAATATCAAACGAGTGAAGGTAGGTGTGCTTGTCAGTACACCCCTAATTTAGACCTGAACTTCTTAGGTTTCTTTTCAAGTTGTCGGCCCATTTGCTACATGGGACATTATTGGTCGCATCAGCCCTGCAATTCCTGTATTGGATGTCATGTGACGCCATTTTGAGAAGCAAATCTCTACAGTTTACCGGGGACAGTCTCATGCAACACCTAACAAAGAAAAGGATATTGCCAAGCTGGACGAAGCATATACTGCTTCCAGGGTCCATTTTTCCATTCCAGGGCAACGAGCCAGCACAAAACAGGACAAGAGCAAGGACTATGTTATTAAAGGAGCACTCCTTTTGCCCAAGATCATATCTCGCTGGTGGTTTCACAGGGAATTTGAGCGGTCAAGTGAGCAGGAGTACAGTCAGTGAATGTCAATTACATATATCTATGTTGTCCCCAAGCGTATGCGTACTTATCTATGCTAGTCAACTTGCAATGTAGCACCTACGAAGATCCTGACATTGGAGAGCCATAGACAAAGGTATATGAGGTAGGATGTGGATGTGCAGGAGTGAGAGGAGAGATCATACCAGCCCCCCCAGGTAAGGGGCTAGTGATTTTCACAGGCGAGGGGGTTGAAGGACCAATAGAGAATACGGAAAACATTGCAGATGGACTGCAAACACTAACGTGTTAGTATGTGTAAGGCATGCGGTGTGAACAGTTACTTACCTGTCGAAATTCTCCTTTGCAGCCTGTCGTGTCAGCTTCACAGCTGCACGCTGCAAGTGCCTCTCCTGTGCTTCCGAGGCTTTCTTGGCCCTTGCTGCCTCCACAGCACGACGTTTATTGTCATGCTTCTCCTGCTCTGCCTGCACACGGGCAATCTTCTCGCGCTCGTCAATCTGGCTAATGACTGATACAACCTCATTCCTGTATTCATCTACAAACATCCACGGTGGACGTAGTGTAGTCTTGATTGCATCAACAGAGCAGAGGGCACGGCTTGAGGCAATTGAGGCAAGCACTGAGTCAGGGAGGAGGATGGTGCCAGTAATGATACTGTGAGGGAAATCACGACGACGTGCTTGTACGCGCCATTGCTGAAGTGCAGTGCGGATGTCGGCCAGGTGTTGTCCAGTTCGACGAGAGCGAGTGGCTGGGTCTTGGGCAGCCATCAGACGTTTGCCAGAGGTGTTCACTGACTTGGAAGGTGTGCAAGGCAAGTCGTACTGTTGACTTGAGTCTTGATGTGGTGTGGACAGACGGGAAGGGCAATCTGGGGCTGGTGTGGGCATAGTGGGCGTGCAGTTGTCGCAACAGCGCCCAAGCGGTGCTGGTGAGAAAATCAGATACAGCACGTGCGGTGAGGTTGTGTACATACATTGCCGCGTGGGAGGATTATTGAAATACTCGTCGATTACATCTCTCCTACATCCCTTTGTCTCAATGAGCCGGCGCAAGCCATCTTCAGTATTCTTGCGGTAAGTCCTTGGTGCCCTCTCATTTTCCTCATTTTCTGACTCAGACATGCTCGAGTCTTCACCTTCCGTTCGTCTTGTCAATGGCTCCATGATGGATTGCTCCACAAGCAAGGTAGCTGTTGCCTGCACGTCTCGCGAGCGCCCTGCACGCCCTGCACGCTGAATCCAAACAGAGAGCAAAGATGGCACACCAAATTGAACTACAAACGCAATGTCTGGTATGTCCATCCCCTAGAACAATTCGAGAATCTTAATCACGCAAATGCAGACCTCAGATAGCAAACTTACCATGCCGCCACATTCAGTCACAAATAATATTTTGATTTCACCCTTTCGAAATTGTTCAAGGACCTTCCCACAAGCACCCAGTGAACGCTTTGAATGTAGGTACACCACATATTTACGCAGCTCTTCCGGCAGTTGATTGCGGAATTCACGACAGGCCAACTGGCTATGAGCAATTGAGTTCACGAAGACCATGCCACGTGGTAAGTCATCCACTGTCTTCACGTTTGTCGCGAGAAACCCCAGAGCATCAAAGTCGTCACTGGACCTGATGAATTTGATTTCTTGTGCTAGGTTGGGGCGGTCGTTGCCCAGGTTTAGATAGAAGCATATATCAGGGTTAATCCCAAGTTTGGCTCGTATTTCGTGCAGGACTGTTGGTTGCGCTGTGGCCGTCGTAGCGTACACTGGCACTCCGAGAGGGACAAGTGCACAAACATTCAAAATATTACCATATTCCTTCTGAAAGGTCGTGCCCCATTGCGAGATGTAGTGTTTAAAGGTCCGGTCCTAGGACCGATGAAAGACCGAGGACCGGACCGGGACCGGACCAATTTAGGACTGGACTGCAGTCCTGGTCCTGCCCAAGGTCCTGCCAAGTGTGGTCCCAGTCCTGGTAGATTGGTGCTGGGGTCAAGGACCGATGCAGGACTGGTCTGGACCGGTCTTTTTTGGGCATAGATAGTGTCTTAAAGTCCAGTTGCAGGACCACACAAAGTCCACAAACCAGACTGAACTGGACCAAAAAAGGACCAGACCATGGTTGCAGTTCAAAGCATTCGAGAGCTAAGTGAAAAAACATATCAAAACTGGTTGCAACCAGGTAATTCAAAGACCAGTCTGAGTACATACCTGCACCCCAACCTGCATGATACCTGCACACATACACCCAAGGGTGTGAGTCTTTTCCATGGGTGTAAGGGTGCTGACCTGTAACAGGTTTACCCAGGGGCTTGACTATAGGGGTAGACTCTGGTGATGATGTGATGACATGTTCTACACCTTGTAAATACCTGAATAAGACTTCATGCTATTGACTCAAATAGGTAGAGTGCTGGGAACAGCTGAGAACAGCTGCAAACAAAGTGTACAAAGGTTGTGGGGTTGACTATAGGGGTAGACTCTGCTGATGATTTGATGGTTGTGTTCTGAACCTTGTAAACACCTGTACAAGCATTTGCACTATTGTACCAACTATGTAGAGCATTGAGAACAGCTGCGAACAACTGCGAACAAAGTGTACAAAGGTTTTCAGGTCAACTATAGGGTATACTCTGCTGATGATTTGATAGTCATGTCTTTCACCTTGTAAACATGTGTACCAGCCTTTATACTATTGTACAAACTAGGTAGAGTGTTGCAAACAGCTGCGAACAACTGCGAACAAAGTGTACAGAGTGTACAAAGGTTTTCAGGTCGACTATAGGGTATACTCTGCTGATGATTTGATAGTCATGTTTTGCACCTTGTAAACATGTGTACCAGCCTTTATACTATTGTACCAACTAGGTAGAGTGGTGCGAACAGCTGTGAACAACTGCGAACAAAGTGTACAAAGTGTACAAAGGTTTTCAGGTCAACTATAGGGTATACTCTACTGATGATTTGATAGTCATGTTTTGCACCTTGTAAACATGTGTACCAGCCTTTATACTATTGTACCAACTAGGTAGAGTGGTGCGAACAGCTGCGAACAACTGCGAACAAAGTGTACAAAGTGTACAAAGGTTTTCAGGTCGATTATAGGGTATACTCTGCTGATGATTTGATAGTCATGTTTTGCACCTTGTAAACATGTGTACCAGCCTTTATACTATTGTACCAACTAGGTAGAGTGTTGCGAACAGCTGCGAACAACTGCGAACAAAGTGTACAAAGGTTTGCAGGTCAACTATAGGGTATACTCTCTGATGATTTGATAGTCATGTTCTGCACCTTGTAAACACATGTACAAGCCTTTATACTATTGTACCAACTATGTAGAGTGTTGTGAACCATTGTGAACAAAGTGTACAAAGGTTTGCAGGTTAACTATAGGGTATACTCTGCAGACAATTTGATGGATGTGTTCTGTGCCCTTTAAACATGTATACTAGCCTTTGTACTATTGTACCAACTATGTAAAGTGTTGAGAACAGCTGTGAACAAAAGGTATTCAGTGCTATCCATCCTAGCTCTTTTGCTTTGTTCTGTCATATTATCCCTGTCATTGGTTTTATGCTTGCATTGAAGGTCTTCCTATAAAGCCTGAGCCCTTTCTATGGGTCAAGAAATCCTTAAACATATTGATGCAAGCTAAAGTCCTAGACATGGTAACATCTACTCAAACAATGTGAACTACATCATGATGATATCAGAAGAATCGCTCTGCATCAGCTCTTCATCACGCTGCAGTAATTCCTTGAAATCTTCAAGGGAAATATCTTCAACTTCGACACTGTTTGAATTCACCCTGGCACGATCAATGAGCATAGGGTTCCATGCATGCTTCATGACTTGAAGCTCCTCAAAGCGATCAGATCCAAGGCGTGAACGTCTCTTTGTTGCTATTTCAGCCCCAGCAGAAAACAAACGCTCACATGGAACAGAAGATGCTGGGACAGCACAAACATCACGTGCAATGTGTGCAAGGGTAGGGTACATCTGTGCATGTTTCTGTTATTTACATTAGTACTACATTATGTGGGAACTTCAACATTACTTACAGCCCACCAAGCAATCACGTCCATATCCTTTGAGACATCCTCAGCGATCACGCCAAGGTAACGACGTAGTTCTTCAGCCCAGCCTAGTGAATCATTCTTCTCACGTGTAGCTTTCTCCAGAAGTTCGCGGCGATGACGATCGAACATAGACTCCATTGTGGGAGTATCTGAGGGTGACACATGAGATACAGATGGTTTTGGTGCAGTGGACTGGGAGTGATCTTCTTGGATATCCTTCCAATATTCTCGCATAGTATTTTCAATGATCTTCAGTGCTTCATCATGCCAGTTCTTAGCATTGTGATTCCCTGCTGCATATTCTGCTTCCTGCTCATCTGCTCCACCCCAAGCCATCTTGATGTAGTCTAATTTGTAATAGGGATGGAGAACTGGGAAGATTAGCATGTGCTTATAAAATGATTGTTAGACTTACCAAGTGCTAGGATATATACCAGTTTGTCATCAAGCCTATTGTAGTACTTCCTGATCTTTGCAAGGCCACGTTCAATGGCAGGATGGTATAGTTCATACTGTGGGTCCTCCTTCTTTTCCTCCCAGGTTGTTTGCAATTCTTCCAGGGCTGGGATAACACGCCAAAGAGTTGGGTGCTGTTCTGCTGAAAAGCAATGCTGAACCTTGTTAGCATCAGATATAACAGCCCACATATCCTTGACACGTCCCCAATCAGCAGGTGTGAGTGCAAATGCTGTCCAGGGGATATTCCTCTCAATATGGCTGTCCCTAGAGCCCCGGATGGTTGTGATGGGGCCAAATAATTCATCTGCAGAGCTGATAAATAGGTTTATGGGCTACAATACCAAATACTGTTATAATCCAGTCTTCATAGTATACAAATGACTTACCTGACGAAGGCTGTATGCACGTGAAAGCATTCCATCTGCTGTTCCCCATCGAATGTTGCTGTGAAGTGGAATAACAAGAGGAGTGTTGATACCACACTTGGCTTGAAGTGTCCGAAAGTATTCAACACGTTGACCTGTGCATTGAATCTATATGTCATATGAGAAATATTGAACAATTAATAGAATATAATTATCTCACCTTAATGGCCAATGTACGAATCACTGAAATCACATCCAGAGAGTTGCCAAGAATGCGATTGCCTGGGAGTGTGGGGTCATACTCCCAAATAGCAGTGGTGGTCTCAACATTTGCAATCTTGGTGATCATGGCCATGATGTCAGTGACACCCAAATTGATGACATGTGCAAGGCAAAAAAGACGGTGGGTGAACGGGTTGAATGAGTAAATGTTCCGTCGATGGAAGAGTTGCTCGATGGTGTCACATGTGGTATCGTTGTTGCTGGCATTGTCAGCTGTGATGCAGAAGAGCTGAAATGACTTTCAAGTCAGAACTGAAAATATTGAAAATAGTATCTAGTTTGTACCTTGCTTGATCCTGCAGAAACAAGCCCAACCCGCTCACAAAGCCCCACAAAGTAGCGACCAATGTTGTCTCCAGAGTGTGCACCCACAATCCCTCGAAATGCGATGACTTTGGTTTGTAATGTCCATTTGGAGGACACACTGTTGATGTGAATCCAGTGTGCAGTGATTCCTAGAAAAGATGCTTTTGTTTGGTCTGCTGACCAAAGGTCAATTGATGTTGACACACGTCCAGTTGACATTGACTTCAGATGCTAGACTTAGTAAACAGTAATACACTGTAGTAAACTGAGCTCATTACCTTAGTTTCTTCTTTCATTTTCTTGAGAAATGAAACAAACGAATTGTGAATGAAGGCAGTGATATCGTGAGTAGAGGGAAGGTCTGCCTTGGTAGCAGAAGGCCGCATCGATACAAGGCAATTCCGAAATGAGACCTTGTCAGCTACAGCAAGTGACTGCATCTCATCAGCCTATGATCTTGATACATTAATGCTGACTCACCTGATCATCACATACAACAAACTCTGCAATGGACTTCAAGACATCATCACGCGAGAATGCCCGTACTGCCACCTTCTTGAATTCTCTGTCAAGTGTCATCTGCCCACTCATCACTTCTTTCTTCCTCTCTGCAACTATATTGCGTGGTATGGCATGTTCAATTTCTGAAATATTTGCAGCTTCACAACGTGCTTTGTATTCTTTGTAGTGGGTGCGGATGTGTCGACGGCATGTGGAGTTGCCACCTGTGTAGAATGCCTTGCGCTTCCCATGCTTCTCCATCAGTTGCTCATCAGCTCTGTGTTGCCATAAGTGCCCAATCATATCCTAGCTGTGATGAATACTCACTTGCAGATATTACACCAGCGGCCTACAAGCTCCTCAACTGTATGATCATCCTTCACAAACTTCACTGTCATCCTATCGGAAAAAATGGTGAGCAAATCCTTTGCCTCTGCCTTCTTCGTTGGTTTCATTGCTGGTACTTCAGCACGATGTTGATCCTGCAAATCATCCTATCATATCGACTGAGCTGATCAAGACCAATGATCATGCCAATACACACCTCGTCATTATCATCACCCCTGTTGCTTTCATGTTCCTTATCAATCAACTCAGCCTCCTCACTTTCATGGCCTGTTTCATCAGTTGAAGGGCTCCTATGGCGCTGGTGTTTCCTCTTCCGTTGATGTTTCTTTGAGGTACTTGCAACCCCTTCCTCTCCATCATCCTCTTCTGACCCACAGTCACTAGTATTGTCTGAATGAGTCTTCTGTTTCTGTGTTTTTGGAGAAGCTTTGGACTTTGGTGCCCGTGAACGAACACTTGTTTTTTTCGCTTTCTGACTTCCTCCTTCATGTGCCTTTGCACTAGGTGCCTTTTTCCGTGATGACTTTCGAGGCTCTGCCATATCAGTGGATGGGAGAAGGTGAAGAGAGGTTTTTGTAGAGACACTGTTATATTACTGTCAAATGTGGAATACATGCACCATTGGTGTGGTCTATTAGGTATTTGATCGGTCCTTTGTTCGGTTCTTCATCAAGTTTGGACTGGTTCCCAAAAAGACCGGTCCAAACCGGTCCAAACAACATGTAGGGACCGATGGGGACCGGTCCTTGATGGTCCAGTCTCAGTCCTTGCAAAATTGAAAAAGTCTAGGACCAGTCCTGGTCCTGGTCCTACCTAAATTAGGGCCAAGGACCGGACCAGACCGGACCTTAAAACACTATTCTCTGGTACGGGAAGCTGTTTCAGCAGCCCGTAGGGTCTATGGCACGGTGTCTTAGCTCTTGCGCAAGAAGTACAGGACCGGACGTAGTCTTTGACGAAGGTCCGGAGACCAGGCCAGGTATACTCATGCCGGATTAGTTCTAGAGTCCGGTTTTGCCCAAAGTGACCAGCGAGTGGGTGATCGTGTCGATACCGGAGAACCCGGAGACGGAGGTCATCCAAGTCCGGTACATATATACGACCGTCTAGTCGAAGGAAACCAGCCTCGTCGGTGGACCAGCGAGAGTCCGGTGGATCTGCGAGGTGGACCTGGGCAATGGGATCAGAGGGTAGTGCAGAGAGGATGTCGCTGTGGAGTGTTTCCACGTCCATGATTGCGACTGCACGGAGGACCGGAAACTCTAGATAAGTAGCGTGAAGAGAATTAGAGAGTTGTTCTTGAGTGAACACCGGCCTAAGGTTTTGGGGATTAACCCGGGCATAGCCACTATCCCCCTCTTTGGGGTAGACGTCCCATCGTCTAGTGAGAGCGTCCGGCTTGGCACCGAGTTTTCCGGGGCGGAAACGAATGACAAGATTAAATTGAGAGAGAAATTCAGACCACCGGGCTTGCCGGCGGGACAGTACTTTTGAGGTGGAGAAGTACTTGAGGTTTTTGTGGTCCGTGACGACATCTATAGGGGAGGCGGAGCCTTCGAGGTAATGGCGCCAGTTCCGGAAAGCTTCGAAAATAGCAAGTAGTTCCTTATCGTGGGTGTCGTAGTTTAACTCCGGAGCAGTCAAGGTCCGGGAGTAGTATGCGACCGGACGAATCTCTCCGTCGGCGCAGGTGATAGACAAGATGCCAGCGACGGCGTAGTCGGAGGCGTCGGTTTCCACGATGATAGGGGTATCTGGAATGAAGTGGGTGAGGATAGGCGCAGTGGTGAAGGCATGCTTCAGCGCGTTGAAGGAGCGTCGACAGTCGTCGGAGAAGTTCCAAGGAGCGTCTTTCTGGGTGAGCTGGGTAAGAGGGACCACGATGTCGGAGTAGTTGAATATGAACCGGCAGTAGAAATTGGCAAAGCCCAAGAAGGACTGGATGTCCTTTACCTTTCGAGGTTCAGGCCAGTCGGAGATGGTTTGGATCTTGTCCGGAGACATAGTCAAACCGTCCGGAGAGAGGCGATAGCCAAGGTACTCTACCGAGTCCGAGTGGAACTCACATTTCTCCGGTTTGGCGAAGAGGCCATGCAACCGGAGTCGGCGGAGAACTTCCCGGACGTGCTGCTGGTGGGACTCCATATCCTCGGAGTAGATGAGGATGTCATTGAGGTACACGACGACGCAGACATCCAGCATGTCAGCGAAGATGGTGTTGACAAAGCGCTGGAAGGCTGCAGGGGCATTAGTGAGGCCAAAGGGCATTACTAACCACTCGTAAGACCCATAGCGCGTACGGAAGGCGGTCTTCCACTCATTGCCCGGAGCAATCCAGACTAGATGGTACGCGTGCCGGAGGTCGATCTTCGAGTAGATCTTAGCATGGCTTGGGGAGTCTAGTAGGTCAGAGATTAGGGGGAGTGGATAGCGATCCTTTTTGGTGATTTTGTTTAGGCCTCGGAAGTCAACGCAGAGGTGGAGTGAGCCATCCTTCTTTTTTACAAAGAGGACCGGAGCAGCGTGGGAGGAAGCGGTAGGACGGATGAAACCTGTATTAAGATTCTCGTCGATGAAGGTCCGGAGAGCAGAGAGCTCAACCGGAGACAGTGAGTAGAGAGTTCCCAGAGGAGGGGAGGTACCTTCTTCAAGGTTGATCTTCAAGTCGTAGTCGCGATGCGGGGGAAGTTCAGAGGCCTTCGCCTTACTGAACACATCCGCATAATCGCGATACTCCGGAGGGACGATGTCCAAGTCCGGCGGAGTAGAGGCAGAGGAAGAACGAGCCTTTGCTGTGTCAGAAGGACGCAGCTGAAGTTGGTATTTGGTGGATCCTTCTAATTTGCACACACGCACGAATGCGGCTGCATTAATCAGAGAGATGTGGGGAGGGGTGCAAACCGGAGTGTCGACAGATGGCGCGAGGCCGGGGTCAGATTGGCCGGAGGGGCCGGAGACAGGGTTACCAGACTGAACCGGAGAGGGAGTCGATGGGGGCGCTAGCAAACTTGGTGCAAGGGTCCGGAAAGTTAAACTGCTCAGTACCCAGTCAATCAACGGATTGTAGCGGGTGAGCCAGTTATGTCCAAGGACAATCGAGCATTCAGAATCTAACGGAGCGAGGTAAAAAGTCATAGGGGTGACATCACCGGATGCGGGGAATTTCACTGATAAATCGACGGCTTGAGTAATTACAAAATTGGAGGTACCGTCGAATAGCCGGAGAGTAATCGGAGTAACGGAGTAAGTGGAGATATTGTTTTTGTGCGCGAATTGTACATCTACAAAGCAATGCGTGGACCCGGAGTCCACAAGTGTGCGGGTTTTAGGTAAGTCAAATGATAAGAGGATAACATGTGGCATGAGGGAATTAGGGTCATAAAGAGTGGACGCATTGAGGCGGGCCTCCTTGGGTGCACTTCCGGAGTCAACACAGCTTGCCGGTTGTGCGGAGGGCCGGGAGCTGCTTACTCTTTTTTTGACTCGGAGTTGGCAC
This sequence comes from Scleroderma bovista, assembly GCA_037178675.1. Taxonomy (NCBI): domain Eukaryota; kingdom Fungi; phylum Basidiomycota; class Agaricomycetes; order Boletales; family Sclerodermataceae; genus Scleroderma; species Scleroderma bovista. Next base: position 29,369 of record JAYMGJ010000645.1, read on the forward strand.
CCGAGTTAGTAGAGTCCGTCTTACTGGACTCAGCAGCGATGGCCGCAGCGCGAGCCTTGGCCTTTTTGGTCTTCTTAGGACAGTTGTCCGCGAAATGACCGGTACCTCCGCAGAACATGCAGAGGTTATTGTCTAGTCGCCGCTTTCGCTCATCGGTGGTGAGCTTTCCATCCTTACCAAGCTTGTTGGTGAGGTCCGGTCTGGTGGAACCGGAAGAGGATGGATTGCTGGTCGTTTTGGACGACCCAGCAGTGGCGGAGCTAGAGGCATTGCCGGACTTGGATTTCTCCTTGCCGGACTTGGGTGAGTTGCCTCCGGAGTCGGAGGTCTTAGCTGGGGACGAGGTGGACTGACTCTTTGTGGTACAAGCAATCTCGTCTTTGCGCTCCCAGTAACGCGTGTCGATCTCCTGGCATAGTGCCTGGAGTCCATGGAGAGTCAGGGGCTTGCCGACTCGAGCAATCTCGTCTTTCAGACGATCCGGAAGTCCGGAGTAGAACAGGCGGCGAAGCGCGCCATCTCCGTAGTCCTGGACCTGGGAGGCGAGTCGGTTGAAGTCCACAATATACCGCGTAACGCGGTGTGCGTCCTTCATCCGGAGATGCTCAAGCTGATGTTCAGCATCAGTGATGGGGTCGTGAGGTCCAAAGGTGTTCTGGAGCTCAGCAACAAAGTGGACCCAACTGTCCATCCAGAGTGGACGGTCAGCCGGATCGCCGGAGTGCAGTAGGTCCGGTTCGAACCATTCTAGGGTCATCCCTTTTAGATATGATTGGGCGAAAGTTACCTTTGCCCTATCAAGGCGGAATGCCTTGGCTCGATCCTGGAAACAGAGCTCACACTGGACCAAGAAGGTCCTGAGCTTTTGGGATCCGTACCGTCGAAGGTGTCTGGTTCGCGGACCTTGGCACAGGAGGAAGAGGAGTCGTTGGTCCGGCGGGAGGAGCGGGAGAGGTGATTGACGGTGACTGCTAGGTTTTGGAAAACAGCTAGACCAGGGTCTAGCTCGTCCATGGCGTCGACGAAGTCATCATCATCGTCATCATCGTTGTCGCCATCTCCGGGGTCATCCGGATCACCTCCGGGTCCGTCCTCAGGGCCAAACCACTGGTGTCGGGCAGGTTCGCGACGTTCCGGAGTGGGGTCGCGACGGTAAGGGAATCGATCACCAGAAACGGATTCGTGGTGACCTAAGTCTGCAGAACCACGAAGGCTCTGAGACGCAGCATCTCGACACGGAGTCAAAGGCGCTGTAGGGTTTCGAGCTGTAAAGCTCCGGAATTGGCTAACTGAAGCCGGAGGTTGCCTGCGGTTAGACAGGGCTTGATGAGCAGCAGAGAGGTGGAGGTCGTCTACTGCACCTGCTTCTTCAGCAAGTGCTGCAGCGGTACAAGCACGAGAGCGCGTAGTCATAGTCATAAGAAATAGAAGCTAGTTTGCGTACGGGGTATGGAACAGTGAACCCACACAAGTGTGAGTCTGAAATACTGTCAAGTCTGGGTCTACTCCGGTAGGGGGTCCGGTCAAGTCCGGACGAGCGTGGACGAAGGAAGAGGGCAGAGGGCTGGACGAGGGATTAGTCTGGCCGGAGTTGGTGACCGCTTGGATTCAACGACTAAGGATAACGAGCGTTGATCCCTTGCGTAGGTTCCGGTCAAGAAGGGGAGACAGAGACAGAGACAGAGACAGGCAAGATCAGGAGTAGAGACTATGGTTGATTTCAGACTGAGGTCTACAAGGTAAACTAGAGGGTACTTATACTAAGTAGAAACTAGGGTCGAGTACATACGGTGACAAGTAAACAACCTAATAGCGGACAAGGGATGACCGGAGTTAGGACTAGGTCAGGTCCGGTGAAAATAAAGTCAGGACCGGGTAAAATAAATCAGGTCCGGTGAAAAAGCTACAAGGTATAGGATATATCGAGTTCACGGAGAACTCACGTCAAGGCAGGGTAGATGGCGAGGTGTAGTAAGAGCGAATGGAGTATAGACCAAGGGTCGTAGTTAGCGGAAGGTTATCTGCATGAGCGCGACCGGAGTAGGAGACGAGCGACCGGAGTAGAGCTGTAGAGCTGCGATGCGACCGGAGTGACCGGATAAGGCCCGGAGTTGGGCATGGTCGTAACACCAACGCAATAAACTCGAACCAAAATCTCTACCCATGATCTTTCTGGGATACAAGTCTGGATCAAAAGCGTATAGGTTTCTTAGCGAAAATGGAAGAGTCGTCGTATCTGCCAATGCAGTATTCAATGAAACTGTCTTTCCTCAATGTGCAAAAAGGATCGAAGATCCACACTCAAATGAAGTTAGCCGTGAAGACCACAATGAAGAGGATCACAAAAGTGATCTGGGGGTCGCTCCTCCAATCACTAGTAGTGAATCAAGTATTCCCTATTCGTCCACATACGATCCGCCACAAACGAGTGTGCAGGAAAATGATGAGCCATCAGTTATACCTTCTGAGACAAGAGCTCACCCTACTAGGATTCCACCAGCGGTAAAAGGAACTATAGTTATACCTAAACCGACTATGGAGAAAGGGAGGTTTAAACCATATCCTGATCCATCCATCCCTAGATGTTCTGGTCGTGCTAAAGTCGTACCGACGAGACCCGATAATGTCTATGGTGAGAATGTGCATCCTGTAGAGGCTGAGAAACTCGCCGAAGCAGAGAGTAAAGCACAGGAGGATCCAATGACCTTAGGATTTGGGACTCAAGGAGAGAGTCATGACCTCGTGGATTTACATTGCCTGCATCATGAGTTCGGTTCAGATTTCTTGAACTTTCTGATGGTGAAAGCTGAACCACTTTTTCCACGGATTCCAGTACAATATAGGGATATTTTGAGTTTACCAGCCAATGAGAAAAAGGCTTGGGATAGTGCTTGTCAAGACGAGATAGATGCACTCTGGAAGCGCCAAGTCTGGTCGCTCACTAATCTTCCTCCTAATCGTAAACCAGTTAAGTGTCACTGGGTTTTTGCCATAAAATCTGACGGTCGCAAACGAGCCCGTCTAGTGGCAAAAGGTTTTTCACAGGAATACGGAATAGATTACGATGATGTTTTCTCACCCGTAGCAAGATTCGAGTCTGTTCGAATTATTCTTGCCCTGGCTGCGCAGAACGCTTGGAGTCTACAAGCTTTGGATGTAAAAACTGCCTTCCTATATGGTAACCTCGAAGAGGAGATCTATATGGAACAGCCAGAAGGCTTTGTTAAAAAGGGAAGAGACGAGAAGAAAGTATACCGTCTTTTGAAAGCTCTCTATGGTTTAAAGCAAGCTGCTTTAGCATGGAATATTGAGCTTCACAAGTCCCTTCAAAAACTAGTAGGCTTCAACTGCGTCGTTTCAGATGCTGGGATTTATGTTCACCAGGGAGTTACCGGGAACAAAAAGGTCAAAGTCTTACTCATCCTGATCATCTACGTTGATGATGTTCTTTTTACTGGCTCTGACCAGAAATATCTCGGGATGATGAAAGAGAAATTCATGAAGGTCTGGGAATGCTGCAACCTTGGGGCTGCTAAAGAATATCTTGGAATGGAAATCCAACGAAACCCATCAACTGGTTCTTTAATCGTTGATCAGGTGAAGTACTTGGACAAAATTCTAAAGCGATTCGATATGCAGGATTGTAACCCTGCTAATACCCCACTTCCAGAGAAATACGATCCAGTTGCGAGTATAGGGGAGTCCTCTCCCAAGCTACGCTCACAGTACCAGTCTGTGATAGGATCTCTTCTCTATCTGATGCTTGGAACGAGACCTGACATTGCGTTTTCTGTCATCAAAATGTCTCAGTTCTCTGCAAGTCCAACGGAGGACCACCTTAATCATGCCAAATATATCTTTCACTATCTTCGAGCGAATAGAGAGTGTGGCATTGAGTTTAAAAGGGAATCCTCATTGCGAGTGGAAGGTTATGTCGATGCCGATTGGGCTTCTGACAGAAATGACCGAAAATCCTGTACAGGTTTTACTGTGTTGTTTAATACTTCTCCAGTTTCCTGGGTTAGCCAGAAACAGAAGACCATTGCTACTTCAGCCACTGAAGCTGAGTACATGGCTCTTTCTGACGCTGCAAAACAGATATGTTGGATCAAGTCTTTACTTGAGGAATTATCTTTTGATATTCCACCTGTCATCCTCTACAAGGATAACATGGGCTCCATATTCTTAGCGCAGAATCCTGCGCAAGAGAGACGAATGAAACATATCGATATTTGTCATCACTTTATTCGTGAATGCGTTCAAGAAAGAAAGGTCATTCAATTGCGACATATCTCTACTGATAAACAGTTAGCAGATGTCTTTACTAAAGCCCTTGGCAAAGTCAAGTTCCTGGGTTTTAAGAGTTTCCTTGTTACCGACTTGACACGTATCAAGTCTGGGGGAGTGTTGAGAAAGTAAGTGCTTAGTCATCACTAGCACGTGACTTCTCTAGAGCCTTGACATGTGATGTGTCTGGACTTGTCATCTTCCATGTGATTCTCTGAAGTCACATGACTGGTTAACGAAGTACCGACTAACCGGAGTCATATCCCTTATCTATGACGTATCTAGATAAGGAGAGATAACGTTCCTTCTGCCACATTCCTATGGGTTGATCTAGACTGTTTCTTATCTCTTATCTTACCTATGACTCACTGTGGCCTTCTACGAGATTCTACAAGTTTCCACAGGACTACTATGTTAGGAAGGTACTTATCTACCTGTCCGTTTATGGACTCACAGAGACTTCTTACTTTACATGGTCTGTGCGCAGCTCAGACGTATAAATACCCTTATGCTTCTTAGTAGAAAGTAGGATTTTACCCACTATGTTTATCCTCTGTTCTACCAAGAACTTTCTTAACCACCTTCGGTTAATCTCTTCAAGTTTGAACCAACTAGCAAGAGCGAGTTAGCAACTTCTATTATCATTCTTGTCTAGGCCTGCTGTGCTTGTCCATCTCTGGACAGTACTTCCCGTTAGAACCATGTTATCTAATAATAATGTCATTATCCTGTCAATTCTATTCAATGAACATACCTGTTCCTCTCCTCTGGTGTGGATGTGGCCAGGTGGGGGGAACTGCAATAGTGTCACCGGCCGGTGCATGAGCTTTTGGGGCAGGCCAGTTGTGCTTCTGACTTCTGGTTCAGTCAGTAACACCTTCATTGGGGGAATCACCCTCATCCCATTGGTCCTCTATGTAATATTTTTAGTAGAGACTCCACAATTCAGAGAAATTCACTCACCTTGTCTCCTTCTCTTTCCAAGGGCCTTGTCTGACCGGTGCTCATCTTCACCAACCGACTTTTGTAATGCTCCCTCGGAATCCTTCCAGGCCACAAACCTAAATACATCTTCTGGATCGATTTGTTGTCTCCTCCTCCAGAATTCCAGGATCTGAGTCACTTGCACACCACCCATTTTGCTAGGTTCCTTCAACGAGACATCAGAAGGGAGGTACTTGCTTTCAATATAACTTTGCGGGTCTTCTGTGATGCTCATCCATGGTACAGTTGCTCTTTCCTTTCCACAAGCATGACCTATTGTGCCTTAGTTAGTTACCCCTCACCTAAATCCAAGTAACTTACGGTAGTGACAGGTCACAAATGCCCGGATGATGTCCTGTTTCTCTGGCACATGCATGTCAAGGATGTTTGGAAGTTGCAGAATCCTGCTGTCAAGGGTTTGGAGGCTTACTTGTGCCTTTTTCTTACCCTTCTTGACAATTTTTCCTGGATGTTGATCCGCATCCTCATCCTCATCATCTGCCTGGTCTCCATCCCGAACCTCGCCGGCCTTGAATACATCAGAAGCATACCTTGACCATTTTTCCTCCATTCCTTCCCAGTCCAGAAATGTACTCACATTCCCAAGTTCATCATTGAAATCATGTCTGTAATTGTTCCGGTCATCTCAATGTGTAACTGCCATGTTTCCACTTACATGCCAGCCATCACCTTTCTGTTTTGATCCTTCCAAGCCACCATCACCACCACCCGGGTACCACACTGCTTCCACATAGTCTCTGCATACTCACGAGTATACTTCCGGCCTTTTTTCTCAGCTGCACTGAAGACCTGTGAGGTTTATCATACAAAAGATTAGAAAATGTGTACATACATAGCCTGTACCTCCGGTGGTGGTTGGACCTCGTTCCACTCCTGAGCAACCCGCTCTGCCTCTTTCATTTCATCCTCAGTAACCTTTTTCATCAGCCTTCCAACGGTCTTTTGGTACCCTCCTATCATTTCCTTGCTGCCAGCCCCAATACCGCGCTGTTGGAATTCTTCCTGAATCACCATTCACTTCTGCTCCCTTATTACCCTCCGCACAGTCCAATTTTGCCCCCACTTCAGCATCCCCTTGCGTGCTCGGGACCAGCCATGGTTATAAAACCAGCTTTTGATGTGCTATAAAATGTTAGCCTTTGCAGAGCGGAATATAACATGACCTACACCCAACTTAGCTTTCCAGTCCTCTCCCAAGATGTACTCATTTGCAGGCAGGTGTCTAATGAGATCCCGGACCCTCCTATTCACAGGCTTCCTCCTGTCCCCCTTTAAAGCCTTCCACTCTTCGAGGTTTGCATGAAGAATCTCTATTTCCTCGGAGGTGAGTTTCCCTGGAGTGTTCTCCCCTACCAGTCCGGTGGTTGTGGGATCCTCTGGTTCTGTAGGATGAGATGATTCAGAAGATGAATGGGAGTCTGAGTCACTCAAAGTCATTGTGAATGTGGTAGACTTTGTTGGTGAAGCCCTCCCATATCATAGCATGCACCATGTTGAACGGAATTCCCTCAGCTGTCATGTAAGGTTCCTTTGATCCGAACAATTTCCTTTTGAGGTTAGCTATGGTTCCGGTGCAGTGGATTACTAACCATAAGAAGTAGCTGATGTCACTAATTGGCAGATCACCTACTATATATAGGTAGTGTACATGTTCCTGATGCCAATCAGAACCAATCTCAGACAAGATACACAGATCCAGATGCAATGATTGTGATCCATGATGTTCCAATGAGGCATTTCCTACTGAAGTTTGCACCAAGCCTATCAATCATGGGGAAGTCGAGGATATCTGGAGTGACCTCTTCTACCTCTGTGACCCATGTGGTGTGGAAGACTGTGAAAACAACTAGAGGATCAATTGATAAGTTTCAAAAGGTCACTCCCAGAAGAAAGGCTCGACAGGCTATGCAATCTAAGGCATCTCCTACTGTGGCTTGCTCTATAGAAAGGTGGTGGTCTGCACAGGGAAGGTCTAGCCTGTTGAAAGAAGGGAGAAGGAGAGCTGTAGGGTAACCTCAGTAGTCTGGCAAGCTACTAATATATTAGATATACCTGTAGGGTAACTACAAGGTATCAGTAAGTAGTAAGTAGTCAGTAGGAATGGTACTCACCCTCAGTAGTCTGGCAAGCTACTGAGGGAGCTGTAGTAATAGAAACTACTGTATGTGCGCTTTATGCTTATGTAAGTATATAAACAAACCATAACAGTCTGTTTATCTCCAACATGCTCATCCATCATGGCAGAACACAATGTGTTTCAAAATGGTGATGAAGATGCTTACCAGGAGCTAGACGATCCACCTCCTTTGAAACAATTTAAAACAACCAAAAATCAGGTAGAGTATTATTCCACAATATATTACCCTGTATCTCATGGACATCGCTTTTAAAACAGCTATCTCCGGGCATGGCTGCCCCATAAACAGAGATATCTCTCAATCATTCTTGACATGGAAGCTCCCCCCTGTCCATGGATTTGCATATTGTGTGGTGGGGATGGCAGCTACAGATGCATAGATTGTGCACACCAGCCGGTGTTCTGCACAGCCTGTTGCAGGAACCAGCATAAGCTCCGGCCCTTCCACCGGGTTCAACAATGGAATTCAGCCTTCTTTGAAGACTCCTCTCTCCAGCTTGTGAGTGCTTTCATTCTGACTCAATAACAATGTCTGATGTTGTAGGTGGGGTTGGTGCTGCACCTTGGACATGGTGGGGATCCTTGTCCGAGCGGTGGTCATGCAGAATTAGATTTCTCCGATGACCTAGAGGAAGGAGCACAGGACCCTGAGGAATCTGTGGATTCAGGCTCACCTCCCCATCTCAAAGTACCGAACAGCAGAACCTTCTTGACTGTGGTGCACACTTCGGGAGTACAATTCTGCGATGTGATGTACTGCAACTGTCAGGGGTCACCGGATTCACACCTTCAGCTGATGATGGCCGGCCTCTTTCCTGCCACCACTAAGGAACCAAGGACTGTCTTTACCTTTCAGGTATTGGATGACTTCATCCAGGATAATGTGGAATGTGGAACCTCTGCCATGAACTATTACAGCAAACTCTGCAGGATTACATTCAATGCCTTTCCACACCTTGTGCCGGTGAGTGGACCGGAAACACATTGCATGTGTCTTACTCCAGTAATAGGACAGATACAGGGAGCTACTTAGAGTATCCAGGATGTGGAGGGTGCTAAAATTAATGAAATGGAAGGGAGTTGATGATAGTGAAATTGGTTCATCGACAGGCGACCTTGTGCTGTTTTGTCCAGCATGTCCACAGCCCGGAGTGAACCTTGATGATACTGATGTGGATTTGTCCCAGTATGTAATGTGTTTAAGCTCCACTGGGATGGGGAGATTCATTTTTCCTTGTAGCTGGAAAATTTTCGATGTCGATAGTGATGGATGGAAATTTCAAGGCAGAGCACATGAGACCAAGGAACCCTGCAGATGAGGTGTGGCTGATGGATGGGAGGGGGTTCATGGTAGGCTCAGGTAAATACAAGGAGTACTTGGCAGGCACAGCAAATCGGATAGAGGTGAGGGAATGCACCACTGGAAGTGCTATATCTCATCCTTTGAAAAGCGATTGGAGTGTAGCAATCACCGGGCAGTTAATCAGGCAAATTCGGCAAGGAAACAGCTGTCATCCACCGGGATTGGGGGATGTGCATGTGCAAGACATGGATGTTTCATCCCCCATGCAATGGTTGACTTTCAGAAGGGAGAACAGTAGGTTTAGTGTTTTAAGGTCCGGTCCGGTCCGGTCCTGGACCCCTTTTTTGGGAGGACCAGGACCAGGACCAGTCCTCCAAATCTCAGAAAAAGGGAGGACTGAGGACTGGACCACTTAGGACTGGTCCTCATTGGTCCTGGGCTGGTCCTAGGACCAGTCCGGACCGGTCTTTTCAGAGGATTGGTGCAGATTGATATCAGGACCACCCAGCACTGATGAGGACTAGGCAAAAGCATGGGGTGTCTCATGGCTTACCCATACCCATGCCCAGGACATACCCATTACCTGCAGCATGGGTCCAGGTTGCAAGTGGGTAACAACCCAGTGGGTTCAGGTGGCAGTGCAAGCATTGTTAAAAGTACCCTTGGGTTGCAGGTACACCCCCAAGTGCACATGATATTGGCAGATGCAGATGTAGTCTATAGGGAATTCCACAGTGTAAGGGTGCTGACCTGTCAGAGGTTTGCCCAGGGGTTCAACTATAGGGGTAAACTCTGGTGATGATTTGATGGACATGTTCTACACCTTGTAAACACCTGTATAAGCCTTTGTACTATTGTATCAACTAGGTAGAGTGCTGAGAACAGCTAAGAACAGCTGCAAACAAAGTGTACAAAGGTTGGGGGGTCACTATAGGGGTGGACTCTGCTGATGATTTGATGGTTGTGTTTTGCACCTTGTAAACATGTGTAGCAGCCTTTATACTATTGTACCAACTATGTAGAGTGTGGGGAAGAGCTGCAAACAGCTGCGAACAAAGTGTACAAAGTGTACAAAGATTTGCAGGTTGACTATAAGGTATACTCTGGTGATGATTTGATGGTTGTGTTCTGCACCTTGTAAACATGTGTAGCATCCTTTATACTATTGTACCAACTATGTAGAGTGTGTGGAACAGCTGCGAACAGCTGCGAACAAAGTGTACAAAGTGTACAAGGGTTTTCAGGTTTACTATAGGGTATACTCTGGTGATGATTTGATGGTGGTGTTCTGCACATTGTAAACATGTGTAACATCCTTTATACTATTGTACCAACTATGTAGAGTGTGTGGAACAGCTGCGAACAGCTGCGAACAAAGTGTACAAAGTGTACAAGGGTTTTCAGGTTTACTATAGGGTATACTCTGGTGATGATTTGATGGTGGTGTTCTGCACATTGTAAACATGTGTAACATCCTTTATACTATTGTACCAACTATGTAGAGTGTGTGGAACAGCTGCGAACAGCTGCGAACAAAGTGTACAAAGTGTACAAGGGTTTTCAGGTTTACTATAGGGTATACTCTGGTGATGATTTGATGGTTGTGTTCTGCACCTTGTAAACATGTGTAGCATCCTTTATACTGTTGTACCAACTATGTAGAGTGTGGGGAACAGCTGCGAACAGCTGCGAACAAAGTGTACAAAGTGTACAAAGATTTGCAGGTTGACTATAGGGTATACTCTGGTGATGATTTGATGGTGGTGTTCTGCACCTTGTGAACATGTGTAGTAGCCTTTATACTATTGTACAAACTATGTAGAGTGTGTGGAACAGCTGCGAACAGCTGCGAACAGAGTGTACAGAGTGTACAAAGGTTTGCAAGTTGACAATATGGTATACTCTGCCAATAATTTAATGGATGTGCCCTGCACCTTTTAAACATGTATACTAGCCTTTGTGCTATTGTACCAACTATGTAAAGTGTTGTGAACAGCTGTGAACAAAGTGTATTCAGTGCTATCCATCGGCAACACACACCCATACCCCTGAGGTGATAACTAGGAGTTGTGTAGTTATGAGTAGGTTAAGTAGGTTTAGGTTTTGTAGTATAGTGATGACTAGGTTAAGTGGGTTATGGCTGAATTAAGTATGTAGGCTAGTTATGGCTAGGCTAAATATCACTCATTAACAACAATTAATAGAAGTAAAATAGGGGCTAGGACCGGTCCAGACCGGTCCAGGTCCAGTCCTTAAGCACCCCAGAAAAGTAGAGGACCAGGACTGATACTTTTTAGAATTGGGTAGGACCAGGACTGCAGTCCAGTCCTAAAATGGTCCGGTCCTGGTCCAGTCCTCGGTCCTTTAGCGGTCCTAGGACTGGACCTTCGAACACTAAGTAGGTTCTCATAATTGTCATCTCGAGTTTGTTGAGCTGGTTACAGGCAGGTAAACATGGACTATGCCATGGTGCATGCAGTCTGGCATGCATTGAATCCCAACCAACAAGTGATAACATTTTACGACATCAATTGCCAGTATAGTAGAAATTTGGCTCGGCGGATTCAGTCCAACAAATTCATCACTCTACCAGATGGACTGTGCATTTTGCCTGGGATCGGTATTTGGCATGTACATGGGCATAAAACAGAATGCTTTGCCAGGTATGCCCCGAATTTTATTCCTGGTGCTGGCAGAGTGGATGGGGAGATCATGGAGACACTGTGGTCTTCACTGAATATAATATCTCCATCTGCAAGAGGGATGGCAACACCACATCGCCAAGAGTTACTCGATTTCCAAATGAATGACCACAATTTTGTCAAGATGGTCTGTATGCGTGAGTATAACAATGCCCTTCACCAAGACCCTGCTGGCTGATGTGTACAAGCATTGTTTCTAAGGAGAAAAATGAGGGGTGCCCAGTGCTCATTGACAGAGGTTACAGAAGCTTTTGAAAAACTGAGTAACCAAGTCCCGGAAGGTCTCCAGCAATTGTGGACGGAGCAGGAGGCGAAGGCATTGAATGACCAGATGGTGGATCCCCATGCAATGGATATATATGATGTTCAGCTGGAGAAGGGTATGTTGTTTTAAAATGGAGTTAACCTTACTGAATATGGCCTGAAGCACCAACGATGAAATTGATAGAAATGAACCTTATCAACCAACAAGACTGGCTTCGGGGATCAACCACATGGATAGCTAAGGCATTGAAGGTTGAAGGAGCACAAATAATGCTAGCCATTGATGCTTGGCAGCTCAACACATCTGGAACTGAAATACAACAGCTATCAATTGCACGGCGCCGAGACCGGCTACAATCCCAGTTAGAGGGATTAGTTGCATCAGCTACACAGTTTCTGGGTGAAGACTGGGATGATGATGTAGAACTGGACACTGCCCTACAATTTCAGGATGACCAAGCAGATGGTGAGGAAATAGAAAATCCATTCGTCTTGCCAACACAGGGAAATGCCGAAACAATCTTGCCACCGCTGCCATCATATATTGGAATAGCCCGTCTCCAGGAATTAGGACTCGGATTCCTTGTGGAACAGGAACTATCCTTGAGACAGGGGCAAGCCAATGATTGCCTGCATGAAATTAGACTGGCACTGGCTGACAAGGCCGTCATCTTTAGGCGAGATGTTAGACAAGCCGGTAATTATAATATGACCACCCGGGCGTGGGGCCGGATAGCAAGCACAGATCTCACCCTACAGTGCCATGCCTCATTATATTGCCGGTGCCGCAGGCAGATGTTAGCTCTCTGTGCCGATAGACAGGTTCTAGACCGGTACCAGGAATTGCATGCCTCCGACCTTTCGGTCACCTGTCAAGTCCGGGTCTACTCCGGTAGGGGGTCTGGTCAAGTCCGGACGAAGGCGGACGAAGGAGGAGGGCAGAGGGCTGGACAAGGGATTAGTCCGGCCGGAGTTGGTGACCACTTGGATTCAACGACAAGGACAACGTGCGTTGATCCCTTGCGTAGGTTCCGGTCAAGGTGACAGGGACGGAGATAGAGACAGATAGAGACTGGAGTAGTGACTAAGTTGATTTCAGACTGAGGTCTACAAGGTAAACTAGAGGGTATTTATACTAAGTAGAAACTAGGGTCGAGTACATACGGTGACAAGTAAACAACCTAATAGTGGACAAGGGATGACCGGAGTTAGGACTAGGTCAGGTCTGGTGAAAATAAAGTCAGGTCTGGGTAAAATAAATCAGGTCTGGTGAAAATGCTACAAGGTCTAGGATATATCAAGTTCACGGAGA